>JAOVVF010000034.1:12467197-12482784 GCA_028565595.1 Duopalatinus emarginatus | reverse complement strand
CTCCACATCATTGCATTCAGTTTTTATTCACAATTTGTTTAATGTCCCAACTTTTTTGGAATCCGGTTTGTAATTAGTTTTATTTGTTTGTCTGTTGTGTCTGCAGGCATTGATGACGGTGAACACCCGTCTGAGGGAGCTGTACCCCGACAGTGAGGAGCTGTTTGACATTGTATTAATGACTAATAACCACGCCCAGGTGGGAGTGCGGCTAATCAACACCATCAATCACTATGGTACAGGACGACATCATCGATATCATAATGACAACATGAATTACTGCAGTTATAACAGGTTATAAGTCAGAGTCAGAGATGTTAGTATGGCTGTCTAAATGTGCATCTGTTCATGTTTAAGATTAAATCACAGTTGTTAATTTATTTTATTTTTCTCTACAGCATTATTTTATTATAAATGTAAACATGTGGTGTGTGTATTTTATAGAAATAGCTACAATGTAGTGTGTGTGTGTGTTTTGCATGAACAGATCTTCTGATTGAAAGGTTCTGCATGACTGGAGGTAAAAGTCCTATTGGTTACCTGAAGGCTTACATGACAAACCTGTACCTGTCTAAAGACTCAGAGAAGGTGAAGGAAGCAATTGAGGAAGGTAAGGAATTGAGACACTCACCAACATCCGATCACAAATCCAATCATATTATTAGTGCATTACTTTTGCATGTAGTCAGATCTGGTTTTCACACTGCTTACAGGATCTGTATTATTATTTAAGCTGGAGATTTAAAGATAATCATTTATATTTATTTTATTTATTATTTGTTGTGAATCTTTCCTGTATTAGCTAATTAGAGGAAAACGAGTTGCAGGTGCTCATGATCAGGGAATTGAATAGTCTTGTGACCCACTGGGGATGCTGGGTGTTGTAGTCCTGACTCTTCAACTTGTGATATGCAGTAATCCATAATGAAGTTGTAACATTAATTTTTAATAAAGTGGCAGTGCAGTGGAGATTGGCTGTCTTTTATAGAAAGTATGTATATAGTCTGATGTGTACCATATCACATTCACAGAATGTGTAAAATGAATTACTAATAAATATACAGTTACAGTGCATTGTGACATGGTGTGGATGACTAGAGTACAGTGGAGTCTAGCAGTGCTCCAGTGAGCGTTCTTGTACACGGCATAGAACTAGTACACGGCACAGTGGAGGAGACTTGTAGAGTGAGAAGATTATCTCCTGTCCCGTTCCCTGCTGCAGCAGAGCTGAATGAGTCTGTTGCAGAAAGGGATCTGCTGTCTGGCCAGCAGGTGAGATGTGTTGTCCTTTATGTGAGTTTGTTGAGTGACCTCCCTTTGATTACTTCAAATCTGTCCAGTGAGCAGCCTAGGACAGAGCCAGCCTGATGATCAGTTTCTTGAGTTGTTTGCATCTCCCCTTTTGAACCGCAGACGTCCTCACTTACACAAAATCAGTGTCTGATCTTACTAATGACACAAATCCACACAAACACACCCTGAAATCTAGTGGAGAACCTTCCCAGAAGAGTGGTGGAGACTATTATAACAGTATAAACAGAGATGATCAACAAAAACATACGTGTGTGATGGTCAGGGGACATACTTCTGACAATACAGTGTATCTATTTTTCTGTTCTATATCTGTTTAATTCTTCTACAGATGAAGAATTGCTTCCATCTTAATGTCCAGTGTCTATCTGTCTATCTGTTTGTGTTTATAAGGCATCGCAGCAGCCACCCTGTTCACTCCGGATAAGGAGCTGAAGCTGAGTGAGTCTCAGCTCAGAGTAGCGTTCGACGGTGATGCCGTGCTCTTCTCAGACGAATCAGAGATCATTGTCAAACAGCAAGGACTCGATGAGTTCTTCGAGCATGAAAAGGCAAACGTCAACACACCGCTTGCTCAGGTTTGATTACAGTAAAAACTTCATATAAACATATAAACTGGTTGGTGTATATGAGTAAAATGATCAAGATGTAACCAGTGACCATCTGTAGATCATCTGTAGGCCATCTGACAATCACCTTTAGATTATCTGGAGACCATCTACAGATCATATGTAGACCATCTGATCTTATAGGCTATCTGTTGGTAATCTGTAGACCATCTGTAGATCATCTGTAGACCTGTTGGCCTGGACTATTGTGACTGAGTAAATTTATGGCGTTGCTCTACAGGGTCCTCTGAAGTGTTTCCTGGAAGCGTTGGGGAAACTGCAGAGAAAGTTCTACAGTAAGAACGAGAGGCTGAAATGCCCCATCCGTACGTTCCTGGTGACGGCGCGCAGTGCGGCGAGTTCCGGATCTCGAGTTTTAAAAACTTTGCGCAGCTGGGGACTGGAGATCGACGAGGCACTCTTTCTCGCTGGAGCTCCCAAAGGTCCTCTCCTGGAGAAGATCAAACCACACATCTTCTTCGATGATCAGATGTTCCACATTGAGGGAGCCAAGGAGACTGGCACCATCGCTGCACATGTGCCTTATGGCATTGGGCAGAAATATCACAAAGGAAAACTGATAGAGCAGCCGCAGGCACAGAAATGAGAGGATCAGTAGAGGACTGACTGATTATTAATCACCATCACCTGCTTCATCACCTGCTTTATTATGAGCACTTTAATTAAGCACTCAATTTATCACAAGGTTTACAGGGCAGTAATGAGGTGATGATAATCAGGTACAGTTCACATAATCCAAGTTTAACAGAGGTAAAGGTGTGAAGACGTACACCAACACTACTGATCTACACAGTTCTCAATGGTTAAGGTTAGATGTAGGGGCGTGGTTGGGATTTGAGAGGCGTTAGAATGTGGGAGGAGCTAGGTTCATGCTGGTGTTAAAGATTTACATGAATTTATCTTTATGTTAAACAGTATATACAGTGGAATTTTTTTTTTGTTTTTTTATAGATAGGGGTGGGGTTAAGTCAAAGGGTGTGGTTACTATGTGAGAGTAAGTCAGATAAATAACATAGGTTAAGGGACGTGGTTAGTATGGAGTTGGGATTAGAATGAGGGGCGTGGTTAGGATGGAGGTGGAGTCAGGTTGTTTACAGAAAACTTGCAGGAAACATTTTGTCTGTAAAATATTTTATGTCACTTTATCACTAATGCTGAACATTAATCAGGTTTATTTTATATTTTATATTTTTGATGTTCTCAGACCTGTTTAAGGAGGTTTATATGGTAATAATGTGTAATTTTATAATACATTTAGGCCTACTGTATATTAGAGACCATATATACAATTAGCTGCAGTTTTTTAAAATTCAGTAAAGAAATCTTACACAAACCTTTTACATTTATATTTAATAAAAATTACATTTATTTATCATAGAATTATACATAGTTTATTATATTATATTAGTTTACTCTATATTAGTTTTAATAAGTAATGCTTACTGATTTTACTAAATAAACCTGATAATGATGCTGCTCAGAATGTCCTGGTGTTTACTGATTAAGAATTTTAGCTCCCTGATATTTTTTTAATTGAATTTAATCGAAACATGAACCCTACACAAATTACATTTATATTTATAATATTTATCACATTCTTGTTTAGAGTGACTTACTGAAGTGTTTTTATTTTCCATCTGTTATCATCCACAATTTTCAAGATATAGACATCAGTCCAACTATAAAACATCTGTCCTGTTGAGGACACATTGGCTTTTATACAGCTTTTGGATACATGCATTCATTCACCTGCCACGCCCATTTATTTCATTAGGTAATTAAATCTTTTTGATTTGAAAGGTACACTGATCTACTGTTCTGTACTCTCTGACTGACACACATGCACCCCTCTGCACTTTTACAGTTTTTCTTAATTGCCAAGACACATTTCTTGAAACCATCCGTTCATTTCTCTAAACCAGACGTGTTCTGTCCATATGGGCGGATAGGTGCAGTGAACTACCTGCAAAAGCATGCTCCCAAAAAGTTCCTCAGTAAATCATTGCTCCTAGTGTATTTTAATAACATCATCGTCACATTAACTATCTATAGTTTCTGTAGGCGTTCCAACTATTTTTGGTCTGGGAACATAACATTTTGGACCTAATGTGTCATGCAATGTCTCTAAAGTTCTTCTGCAACAGTTGGCTGTGGTTTGTTTAGCAGAGAATGGAGCAACAGCTGAAGTGAGCAGGAAGGTTCAGGACATTGATCCCAATGCCCACTTGACTCGCTGTTACGCACACCAACTGAATTTGGTTATTCAACAGCCAATGGTTTCCTCAGTTACGCCTGTGTGTAGTTTCTTCTTTGACATGAGTGGCTTTTCTTAATTTTTCTCAAGTTCCCCAAAGAGAACTTGAACACTTTGGACAGCATTGTAGCAGGGAGGTCGCCACGTGCATCCCATACGCGCTGGAACTTTCATAGTAGCGCAGTTAGTACAGTGTGAGAATAAGGATCTCTTGCCGGAATGCTTTTAATATTATTAGAATATCTCCAGAATTTGATTCAATCTTAATCAGAGAGGCAAAGGGCTACTGCCGAATGCTGGGTGACAAATAATTCCCTTTTTTCCTTTAGCTGTTCCACACCATACTGTCCCGTGTAGATACACTCTTTGCACAGCTTCAGAGGAGAAACACTGATGTGGTGCATACTCAAAGAATCACTTTGTCAGCTCAATTTCAAAAGTTCGTGATTCAGTGCGCAATGCATTACTTATGCACCTCAATGTGGTGGTGCTCCAAACTTGCAGAGAATTAGATATAAAGTGTGTGACACTGTGATTGCCAATGCAAAGGACAGATTTACATTTACTGGACACTTGGCTGCGGCTGTACTGTTTGATTGTGAGTGTTTTCCTGAATATGCAGAAGATTTCCCCGAAGCAGCCCTCGGAAAGATGCTTAGCCAATGTTGAGTAAACCACGTCTGTAAACAGAGCTTTCTCTTATTTATAAAAACCCTGACTTTAGAGCATGCAGCAGCGCAATGGTGTTGTTTCAGCTTTTTAGTAAGAACGACTTAATGGAGGTGTTTTCTGAAACTTTGAAGTTACTTAAGTTATTCTAATCACTATGCCCATGACTACAGCTGAGTCTGAGCCATGCTTTTCAATCCTCAAACGAATTAAGACATTTCCTCAGAAATACTATGGCCCAGGACTGACTGAATGCATTAGCAATGCTGTTCATAGGAAAGCGACTGACACAGGACATACCCGATTTCAACAGACTTGTTATTGAGAAATTTGCACGCATGAAAGAATGTGGGCCAACCCAGGTAGCAAAATATGCTCGGTCCATCTAAGGGCCGATTCCTACCTACAGGCAAAAAGTATCTGGCCCGATTCCTGTGCCTGGGGTCCAAATCAGTAGGGCCAACTGCAGCAGCTGTATCCATGCCTCCTCGTCCAGTGTCAGCCCGGTTATGGCCCGTACATTTTAATGATACTGGGCCAGCGCTGGTCCAATTCCAGAATTTTAATATTTAAAAATTAACTCGTTTCTTTCATGACGAAATTATAATGTAGTCTTATTTCTAAAATCAGTTTAAAACTAACATTTGCTTAAACAAACATCTGTTTAGTAGTCAAAAAAACTGATCAAGGCTGATATTAAATCAACAATCATCACCATTAAACTACTCACAGTAAAACATCTGTGCAATCACAGTGTAAAAATATTTTACATATTATATATATATATTTACAAAGCACAATAGGTTACGTAAGCCCAAAATATGACCCATAATCTCACCCTTTTATGGAGATATGCAGATTCACTTCAGTGTGACTGACTCAGATTTACGTCATGGTAGCTCCATTTTCACACTGAATTCGAATCACTCAATAGAAAATGAATTACTAGAATCAGACATGCGTCCGAAATGACATACTTCCATACTTATTAGTATGCAGATCTATTCGACACGATGTAGTTCGTCTGAATACCTAGTACATATCAGGTAGTATGTGAAAGGTTCCCAGATGTCCTACTAGGTTAGGAGAGATTTTCTAGTACGCTCCGCCAGCACACTATCTGAGCCTGACCTATCCCATAATGCACTGCGAGTGAACTGAGAGCCTGTTTTATTTGTAAATGAGAAGAAGAAAGTTTATTATTATCCGTGTACGCTAAGCTGAGGTAACATTTTTAATTATAAACAAAATTTAAAGTTAATTGAACTAAATAATTGTGTGAGAACTTAACTGATGTGACATCTTGGGTCAAAGGTTGTTGGTAAGATGGCGGATCGAGTGCGTTCGAGGTGGTGTGCGTACTACATGCTCTCATAGTAGAATTCTATACTAGATTGGCGGCTAAATAGTATATACTTGTTCCAAACTAGTAGGTAGTATTCAAGTATGTAATTTCGGACGCAGCCACTGAGTCATCTGGTGTAGAACTATCCAGAAGCAGATTGTAAATAACATTAAATAGGAAAAAAATTTACAAATTAATTAATTCATTATTTGATATCAATGCTTATATGTGCAACAGACAGTTTATTTATATGTGATAGCTGGCCGACTATATGACACAATCGGCCTGAATCAGACTGTATTGGACCGTATCGACTCTTAGACATTTTGCAGACGCATCACTTGACAAGCTTTAACTGTTTCTGACCCAACTCCAGTGCGCCGGCGTTGACTCACTGCCGAGTCCGCCACACACTAGCCGAGCTCGGGACCATACTTCACATTAGCTGGAAGTTCCTGTATAAATGAAGGTCCAGCTTGCTTCATGACGTCTTCTCATAAGCTATGTTCTTTTGTTTAATGTTGCCGACTTGCGTAGGCTATAGGCCTGGCTATAGAAGCCTATCTACTTTTTATTTCTTTTTTTCATCAGTTATTTTGCACTTGCTAATCCTGTGTCTATTGACAGAAAAAAGACATGTGAATTTGAGATTATTCGGATGGAATTGTTTAGGCAGTTAGCCTACTGATTTTTAGTTTGTTCACTGTAGGCCTATTTTTGTTTTGTTCAAGCAGCTTGCATGGCATGTCTATCTTTGAATTATTTATTTGCACACGTTAAAATATAGACTGTACTGAGAGAAAAATAGGCTAGTTGATTTTCAGGAGATATTTTTATGTTCTTTAGCTGATTGTTGAATAAACAGAAGGAATAACTTCCCTATAATGTCCTAGCTCAAAAATACACATTATAAAAATATATATATTGTGCATCTGCAGCTGCATCTGTCAAATCTGCAAATTTGGAAATGTGCGTCCGGACCGAACTAATATGATTAGACGACCGCGGAGTTCAGCAAAAACAGGAGGTCAATCTGTCTGTTATTTTCTCTGAGGAAGTCTGAGAAAAACACAGACAATGTCTTAACGGGAATAAAATCACAGAGGACTCCATGTTAAAGAGAATTTCCCCAGGACCCCACGTACGTAAATCTAATCCCGGCTGGTATTGCATATGACTGGAAAGTTTCCCTTCCAGTTTTGCCTCTTAACAACTAAATGTAGCTACATGTAGTTTCATGTGGCAGCAGGAAAAGACAATTATACTGGACATATGTGTTAGGTGGAGATGGGACTCAAGTAGAGGAGGGGATTTAACCCTTTCTGCACCACTAGGTGAATGAGGCATTGACAGATCAGGGTTTTTTTTGGAGGGGATTTTTTGAAGAGGAAATTGGTGGGGACAATTCAATAAATAATGGATACTGGTGGGGACACGTCACTTCCGTCCATGCTAATTCTATGCCCTTGCCACATGCTATTGCTCTAAACTGTGAACACAAAACCCAGTTTTCAAACTACATTCACAAAACCTCTGACTCTTCCTGCAAAACCAAACTAGTGCCTTGAAACAGTTCAAGCATTGCTAAAAAAACAATGTTGTCAGATCAGACCTACATGTGTGTGTGTGTGTGTGTGTGTGTGTGTGTGTGTGTGTGTGATTTTTGTAAGCGTTCCTCATTGTCAAACTGTGGACAAAAACATGGTCTATAACAGTTGCCCAGATTCCATCTGAAATAATTGTTCTTTGTCTCATACCTCTTCGTCCTCCTCTTCCTCTTCCTCTCTATTTGTTTCTATCCATATTTAACGACCAGGGCTCCTTGTACTGACATATAATTCAATTTTAATTCAATTTATTTATATAGCGCTTTTAACAATGGAAATTGGAAAGCTAAAAGCAGCTTTACAGAAATAATAAAAAGGGTCAAATATACATTTATTGAATTTTTTTGAATTTTTATCCCTGATAAGAAGCCGGTGGTGACAGTGAGAAGGAAAAACTTCCTGAGTTGACTCTTTTTTTGCCTTTTTTTTTATATAATTATAATTTTTCAGTTCTTAGGGAGCCTTGAAGAAGCGTTTATTGGACTATAGTTTTCACATTTTTTTTACAACAGGTTGATTTGTTCTAAGAAAACAACTCGATAAAGAATAGTTACGTTCATTTTATACATGTTTGCTGTTGCTACTGCTGTTAGATTTTGTTCCTAATAAACCATTGAATGGAGTTTTGTTATCAATAATCTTTTTTTGTACTTTAACGATTTTTCTGTAGATTTTATTCCATTACATTTGTTTGGGATTTAGAACGTAATTTAAAAGTAAAGTACTTAGTAATCAGTAAAGTAATCCCATTACAATTTTAGTTAAGTAATGATGAATCAGTAATGGATTGCTTTTTTTAATGTAACTTCCCCAACACTGCAAGCTGCACAGGCCAAGGCTCCGCATGTAAGTAGCTGCTATCTAGCTTTCCTAAATACACTTGATGGATTAGAATGATCAAAGTTACCATTCCACCTTAAATGCTGCGGCGGCAACACAGGCTTCAGGCTGAAGATGTTCTTTTTAGGTGCTTTGAACTTCTTAATGTTATGTCTTAATGTATACGCCATTTTAAGGTGGAAGGGTTAATGTGTTTTAAGGTGGAATAGAAAATGTGAACATAAAACTAAAAGCTTTATACTCGGGTGGCTGTAGATGTGAGGAATTAGTTGCCCAGATGAGTAGTTTAGAATTATTATTTTTTATTCAGAATTGATTAATACATGGTTCTTGTTGGAGAGATCCAACAGGATGTGGTGATTTTGCTTTATAATATATTGTTTATGACCCCTGACCACAGAGGTTGTTATGTGGTATGTGCCAGACATTACAGTAAGCAAGCAAGACACTGTAAGTCTTGCAAGACTTCAATTCAGGCATGTGTCTGGGCTCTACTGGTTTGCCTTTACACCCTGAAGAAAAACTTGACACCCTCCCCTCAAGTATAATTGTATAATCTGCACCCTGTTCACACTGTGGTTCTGTCACCTAATCACTTTGTGGTATAGTGATAGAGCGATTAAGTGTGAAAGTTAATGACAGACCTCAGATATTCATCACATCTCCAGGTGAATATTAATGTACAGTAATAACAGAGGAGATTCTGAAGATCTGCTCTGGTCCAGACATCTCCTGATGTCCGATGTGTGTTTCCTCTACAGTAACACTCAAGTCCACACGGGGGCAGTGTGGCTTTATTCACTGTGTATACATACTTACATTAACATGATGATGATCATCATCACCATCATCACCGCCATCATCATCATCATTATTATCATCACTGTCATCATCACCATCATGACCATCATCATCACCAACAACACTGTCATCATCATCATGATCATCATCATCACCATCATCCCCGTCATCATCATGATCATGATCATTACCATCATCATCATTATTATCATCAGCACCATCATCACCTTTATCAGTACCCCCAGATGCAGGAAAACCTTTCTGATGGGCCCTGAAACTGTTCAGATACACCCTGAGCTCACACCTGTAATACCACCACCACCACCACCACCACCACTACTACTACTACTAATAATAATCATAATAATACTCATAATACTTAATAATAATAATAATAATAATAATAATAAATTTTGAAGTTCTGACCTCAAAACACATTTGCACTAACACACACAAATTGAGCTGTTATTAATACATGAACTAATTAAGGTCACACTCCATGTTGCCATGGCAACGACCTCATAAAGCTCCTGTTTAATTTATTTAGTCTCCTTCTAAAATGTGCGCTTTGTTTCTTTAGTAACACAGCCAGGGGAACATTCAGGTGCAACCATCAAGCAGAATAGCTCAGTGATGAGTTCTGGATTGTGGCTGATGTTGTCAGGTGTTGATTAATGTTTCATAACAGCCTCGCTATCAGTAGTCCAGGTTTATACTAATACACTTACTCTAATACGTTACAGTAACAGATCATGTGACATGTGAATCTAAAACCTTACTGTGGTATAAGTGGAATAAAACACTTCAAGGTGATAAGGGTAACTCCATTTCACCACACCACCCTGGGATGGATTAATTACCTACAACAGCACCACACACAGTGGGTTATTCCTTACTGTATTTACTATACATACAGCTCTAATTACCCTCCCAAAATTTATTGCGATTTATAAATAAGGGGAAAGCTTCTTATTGGCTTTTGGATGGCTGGATGACCAATCAGAGTTAAGCATGGTCATGATGTGATGTACAGTAGGGTGTGTTGTATATATTTCTACAGGATGTCAGATGCTAGATCAGATTCGGCTCTGAGAGGGTTAACACACCGCCTGATTAAAATGCAGCCTTCACTGTCACCATGGCAACCATGCCGGAAAAGGGTGGGCGGTGAGGGGGCGAGGAGACTAGTGTGTGTGTGTGTGTGTGTGTGTGTGTGTGTGTGTGTGTTAAACAACACCCTGTTTCTGTGCTGTCTCTTAAAAATGAGCTAAAACAAATGACCCTAACCGTCTACAACACATACACACACTTACACACACACACATACACACACGCACACATAAACTTTACATTACATATGCAAATCAACACACCTGCTACACAACAACCAAGTGTTGGTGTTTTTATGCAAACAGAAAACATAAAAACATAAGTGATTGTGCGTGTGTGTGTGTGTGTGTGTGTGTGTGTGTGTGTGTGTGTGTGTGCATGAAGTGATGGAACAGTCATGTGACATACAGAGACAAATAATAACACAACAAATTTAACACCTGAACATGTGAATGAGAGTGTGAACTAGTGAACATGTGCTAATGAATTATTCACTGAGGGGGAGAGACAGAGACAGGGAGACACACAGCGAAAGAGACAGAGAGACAGACAGCGAAAGAGACAGAGACCGTGCATGACACCGGTGTGTATTATGATTGTCAGGGACATGTCTCATCCCACCCGGTTTTTAGTTCTGATGATGAAGAGTAGTGATCAGACCACAGAGAATACAGTGATGAGCGAGATCAGACCACACTGTCCTGTTCCTCAGAGCTCAGCTCTGTGTCGAACATGTTCAAACAGAATGAGAGAAGGAGATGGGGGGGGCAGAGAGAGGAGAGAGAAAGACAGAGAGAGAGAGAGAGAGAGAGAGAGAGAAGGAGAGAAGGAGGGAGGAAAGAGAGAGAGAGAGAGAGAGAAACAGGCATTCACATTTCTCACCTCTTCTGCATTTCCTGTTGAACTGATGAATGTTCCTCTCTCTCTCTCTCTCTCTCTCTCTCTCTCTCTCTCTCTCACTCTGTCCGTTTATCTCTCTCATTCAGTCTATCTTTATCTATACCTCACTCTCTCACACACTGATGATGCCATGTTCCTCCTTTAACCAGACGTCTTCACAGATATTTTTATAGATATCTGTCCTTAAACTATTCCAGAAGGTCTCGAGAGGACCATCACTGACCCATGACTCCTGTAATCTCTGAGACTCTGAATGACTATGACCCTGTTCCACTGATTTCCACTATCACACACACACACACACCCACACACACACACACACACTATCTGTATCACGGACCTTTTCTAGTTTACATACAGGTCCATTATATCTACAGACGATGTCGTTGTTCTAATGATCCATACAGCAAGAGATAAAGAACTTCTATAATATAACCATTTTCATGACGTTCCCTTCAAGCTCACTATAGAGTCTTAACACATCCATGTGTAACTGTGTAATTAACACACAGGTGCCCCTCAGGGATGTGTACTAACCCGCCTCCAGTACTTCCTGTTCATTATGAGCTGCAGCATCATTTCCAAGGTTACTAATGACCACGGATTACAGGAAATCCCAGAGCTCCTGTACATATGCAAGGATCTGCTGTGGAAAAAGTCAAGAACTTCAAGTTCCTCTATGTTTACATCAGTGATGATTTCACCTAGTCCCTCTACTTTGAGACAATCATAAGATCTGCCCATTACAGGAACCCTAACCTGAAGAACCCAAAACCCAGATTTCTATCACAGAAAACATCCTGACTAGCTGCATCACTGTATGGTAGGAAAGATACTCCCAGACAAACATCGTCCACTCATGGTCCCTGGATAAGACACAAAACATTATCTTAAACCTCAGACCACAGAATTCAGCCCAGGACCCCAGACTACAGAACTCAACCTCAGATTATTATCACCACAGTCCCCCACACCACCACACCCCACCCACACTCCCCTCACACTACCACAGTCCCCACACCACCATGTCTATTTCTCACTCCTCATCTCTCTCTTACTCCACCCCCTCCATCTGTCTCTCCCAGAGTGAGGGGATGATGGAGGGAGTTGCTGTGTATCTGCAGTGTTGCAGCGACAAACGTTTCCACACCTCTTACTTCATCTGCCTTCCTCACAGACACACACACACACAGAGAAAAGTAGAGATAGACAGCGAGAGAGAGAGAGAGAGAGAGACAGAGACAAACAGAGAGAAACAGAGAGAGAAAGAGAGAGAAGGAGAGAGAGAGAGAGAGAGAGAGAGAGAGAGAAAGAGAGAGAGAGAATGCATCACTCGGTGCAGTGAAGATTCTGTCTATTTTTAATTTCCTCGTTTAATCCTCCAGGCTTCAAATGAAAGCATGCAGAGCAGAAGGTAAGCGGTTCTATCTATCTATTGCTGAATGTTTATTAGATTAGCGTATCTGCAGAGGGGTTTCCCCAGTTCTTTATTTTCAGCATGCAGAATTCTCCTCTTATCCCTCCGTCATCCTTCCATCCTTGGTCCTTCAACCTTCCATCATCCTTTCATCCACCCACAGGATTTGCTAATTAAAACTTACCTTTATTTCTAAAGAATGAGTAACAAGTCCATAATTTTTTTCACTCAGTCCTCTATACCTCCACCCTTCCTATAATCACTGCTTCCATCATTCCACTACAATCAATGATCTGTCCACTATACGTTCCATCCTTTGATCATTCGTTCATCATTTTCCACCAATCCCTTTATTATTCTGCTTTTACTTCACCATCCTGTTTAAGGGTAAATGTATGTGTTTGTGTGTGTGTGTGTGTATAAGAGAGAGAGAGTGTGTGTGATACCACTACCATCATTAAACCTATTTCTGACACAACTGGCACTTCTAACAGGGCCAGGACCTTTATGATGATATTGGATATTGCTGTGTAGCTTCATTAATATATATAATCAGATTTACTGTTTAAAACAACAACAACAACAACACTGCTGTCTTTTTTTAATGCAGTGTGGGTTTTTCACACGCTAGTGATACACCAGTCTAATACTTGGTAGGTCCCCCATGGGGAATGGACTCCACGAGCTTGCGGATGAACAGAACAGCAGAACGCTCCACAATTCTGCTGTATTCTGAGGTGCAGGATTTCTGTGTTCCACAGCGTGTTGCATGGCATCTTAAATATGTTGAGATCTGGTGAGTCAGATAAGTGTTCCTCTAACCGTAATTAGGTGTCCCCAGACATGTGTGGTGGTGCATGGTGGTGTTTAGCTGTTAGAGAGGTTTGTATATGTTCCAAGGGTTTCATGGAATAGCAGATAAACAAACTCCATACTATTATAGAGCCATAGGTTTGTCTGTACCAGTTTTACTGGCACTTCAGAGTATATACACACACAGATTAATTCATGATTATTAAGTCATATACACTGTGTCCTATCCTGATATTTAATGCTTAAAAGGACATTAATATTTACATGTGTTGGGATACAGAGCAGCTGAAGTGGATGTGAGATTAGATGGAGAGTGTTATAAATCTAACAGGAGTCACACAGATCACGGTATAAATAATCCTGGGTATAATTATCACATTAACCACTAATTTAATTTTATCTAATCAAATATGTTCAATACTCGGTATTCAGCAGCACATAGAATAGAATAGGATAAAATAGAACAGAACAGAATAGAATAGAATAGCACTTGATCCAGTACTGAGTGTTATTATACAGTTTCACACTCTCAGCACAAAGCCACAAGACAGTAAATGGAGATGAGGAAATTGTAGTGTGTGTGTGTGTGTGTGTGTGTGTGTATGTATGTGAATGCTCTGCAGTATATAAACATGTCCATGGTGTGTATGATAGTCTGATACACTACCATTAATCAGTTTATATATGAAAATAATCACTGATTAATCATGTGTCTCCTCCCACTCTTCATCATCTGTATCTGTCTGTCCTCAAGTTTCTCTGTGTCTCTGCATCCTCATTCTGCCACTCATTAAAGTTTCGGTATTGATAACTTAATTTTACACTATATCACTAAATCAGTCATTAAGCTTCAGGAGTCATCAGACCATATAGGAGATAAACATCATTTATACAACTTATCAACACTGGGACATGGACAGAGTCCTCAAGGGGTACATAATAAACATGCCCATATCTTTGGGACAAATGGACTCCACATCATAATGAAGGTGGAGTGTTACTAATTCATAGTGTAAATAACAATGTGGCATCAAAGAACACACTTAATATATAACTCACTGGCTCAGGAACCAACAGTACCACACAGTTGCCCTCTAGGGGTCATCTAACCCAATAAATCATTTACATGTACACCATCATACATTCAAGAACGTACACTTCAGTCAAATTCATTAAAGTGAGGCAGCAGACTGTGGTGCCAAATCATCTACATTCATCCCTGTCAGTGGTCTCTCAGTCCAGTACAGAGTGTTTAATGGGTTCACAAGCTGATACTGGGTGATATGATTCAGTCTGATACTGGGTGATATAATTCAGTCTGATACTGGGTAATATGATTCAGTCTGATACTGGGTGATATGATTCAGTCTGATACTGGGTGATTTATTTGATTCAGTCTGATACTATGTGATTTGATCTGATTCAGTCCGATACAGGGTGGTTTAATTGATTCAGTCTAATACTGGGTGATATGATTCAGTCTGATACTGGGTGATTTGATTTGATTCCATCCAATGTTGGGTGATTTGTTTCAGTCTGTTCCTGGGTGATTTTATTCAGTTTAATACTGGGTGTACTGGGTGATTTGATTCAGTCTGATACTGGGTGATTCAATTCAGTCTGATAAAGAGCGATATGATTCAGTCTGATATTAGGTGATTTGATTCAGTCTGTTACTGGGTGATTTGATTCAGTCTGTTACTGGGTGATTTGATTCAGTTTGATACTGGGTGATTTGATTCAGTCTGATACTGGGTGATCTGATTCAGTCTGTCATAATTGCTCTTTTTAATTGCACAACTTTTCATATTTGGACTCTGATATTGCACATTGCTTTTTCATATTTGCACAGTTTTTCATTTGCACAGTTTTTACATTTGCACTTTTGCAC
>JAOVVF010000034.1:12450898-12461172 GCA_028565595.1 Duopalatinus emarginatus | reverse complement strand
TGCATTTTCGACATGGGAATTTTCGTGATTTTTAAAATGATTTTTTCCCTGATTTTTTCCACTCATCCTAGCCTACTTGCGCCCCTCTGGGAGAGTGTCCCCACCGGTTGAGAACCACTGGTCTAGAGTACTAAATCAGGACCTGTTGTATAGGATTAATTCAGAAGTTCTTCTAGAGTAGTACAGCAGGTTTAGAAGGGGTTGAAAGCTTAAAGATCAGTGAGAGCTGAGTTGCTATGATGATGAATTACTCACAAGGTCATGAGTTCACATCCCAGCACGGATGAGCTGCCACTGTTCCTAACCCTCACCTGCTCAGATGTAAAAATGCCATAGATGTTAGTACCATAAATGTAAACATGGCATGAGCTACAGAATTGTCGACTACAAGATTTTTTATTTTAGAATGTGTGGTCAATGTTCTCCAAACATAAAGATCAATTAAAAAGATATGCCTGAACCTGGACCAGGAAGTCTTCTAGAATGCTAGATCAAGTAATGTTCTCAGTTTCTCAGAATCAGTAACTCATACAGACAGAGCAGTTTGTTTATTTTGTTTTAAATTGTGTGTGTGTGTGTGTGTGTGTGTGTGTGTGTGTGTGTGTGTGTGTAGCTCTCTACAGGACCAGAAGGAGGATCTGAGGAAGCGTTTGTCCTTCACCACTCAGAAGCTGGAGCTGTTGGAGAGTGAGTTTGACTCCACACGACAATACCTGGAGACTGAACTGCGCAGAGCTCAAGAGGAACTCGACAAATTCACTGATAAACTGAGGAGGTACACACACACACACACACACACAGAAGGAGAGAGAGAGAGAGAGAGAGAGAAAGTAAGAGAGAGAGAGAGAGAGCAATGAAGCTCCTGCTGTGACTCTAATGATCCTTTAACACACTTCACTTGAGCTGATAATGTAACACAATTGTTCCAAAGATAGCCCAAGGGCACTTAATAAAGGGGAAGTGGATAAGGGGAAGTGTGAGACACAGAATTGGACACAGCTGTATTTGATTTCTGATTTGCTTTATTACAGAATACAGAGCAGTTATTCAGCGTTACAGAGGATTAATCAGGACCTGGAGGACAAAATCCACAGAACTGTAAGTGAACACACACACACACACACACACACACCCACACACCCACACAGAGGTTTCATGAAACACTCATTATCAGTGTAATTCATAAACACAAACATGGTCTAATAATAATTGTGTGTGTGTGTGTGTGTGTGTGTGTGTGTGTGTGTGTGTGTGTGTGTGTGCGCGTGTTTCAGTCCCAACATCATGACGATGAGAAGCGAGCGCTCAGTCATGAGATTATTGTCCTTAACACACACCTGATGGAGGCAAAGATTACTATCGAGAAGCTTAAAGAGGACAATGTAAGAGCATACACACACACACACACACACACACACACACACACACACACACACACACACACACACACACTGGTTTCTCCCACAGCTCGGATTACAGCTGCTGGATTGGAACTCCACATGCAGATGAATAAAATCACCTGTAATGTAGTTCACACCTCCAGGAATACCAGAATATCCTTCAGTAGAAGTGTCTAATAAAATATTTCACTGGAGTGATTATATGTAGTGGAGCCAGACACTGGGGTAATTATGTGGGTTGGGGTAAAACAATATTTATATACAGAAACCACCAGTTCAGTTCAGCATTATATGACAGTGTAATAATAATAATAATAATAATAATAATAATAATAATAATAATAACCATCATCATCATAATAAGGGGCAGCTCGTATCAGTACATCAGTGTACACTGAAATGCCAGTAAAGACTAACTAAAAATTGGTAGGTCTCCCAAGGGGCATGGACTTCACAAGGCTGTTGAAATATTCTGTAGGTAATGAACACCAGAGCTCCAGCAGAACACTCCAGAATTCTGTTGTATTCTAAAATGTAGAATTTTAGTGTTCAGCAGTGTGTTCCATGGCATCCCAGATGTGTTCAATGTCGTTGAGATCTGGTGACGTAGGTGTGAGTGACAAAACCCCAAACTCAGATGAGGGTTCTCACCATAATCTGGTGTCTCTAGATGTGTGTGGTGGTACACTGCCCTGTTAGAAGAGGACAAACCTATCAGAATGACTACAGGACATGAACTGGTGTAACTCGTCAAAAAAGAAGACACATTAGGGGTATTAGGGGATATAAGGAGGTTCATGGATAAACAAACCCTATACCATTATGAAGCCACCACCAGCCTATGTGTTTTACATTGGCTCGTCTGTACTGTTTTACAGGCTCTTTAGTGTATCCTCAGTATAGGTTTTCCTGTTTGACAGTTCCATTACCTTATTTATAGATAATGGGTGTTTTATAGAGTTTAATGTTGTATAATGTAATAATGAGTACAATAAGAGGATCAGCAGCTGTAATAAAACCCACACAGATGTCTACACCCTGTGAAGACGGGGTGTTGTGGTGACGTCTCTCTGTCTCAGTGCTGAGTGTAACTGAATATAGACTCTATTTCACTTGAAGGTTGTCAAAGTCCAACTAAACACAACTATACAAATGACTGGGGTGTGAGTGTGGTGTTGTGTGGTGTGTGTTTATTGTGGTAATGTGTGTGCAGTCCGGGGTCCTTCAGCATTTCTGAATATGACATCACACTATAACACACTGATTAGGAAAACTCAGTTCACATTATACCTAGGGGCATTTGTAAGTAAGTGTGTAAGATTTCTGGATTTCTCAGTCATACTCCAGCTGCACAGTGTCTTTAAGTTGTGTGTGAGATTCTGTAACTTCTGGTGTGTTGTGTTTAGGATTTATACAGGAGGGACTGCAACCTCGCGGCTCAGCTTCTGCAGTGCAATCTGTCTCAATACAGAGCTCAGCTCTCAGAGGTAGGTTTACTACACACACACACACACACACACACACACA
Organism: Duopalatinus emarginatus; assembly: GCA_028565595.1. Taxonomy (NCBI): domain Eukaryota; kingdom Metazoa; phylum Chordata; class Actinopteri; order Siluriformes; family Pimelodidae; genus Duopalatinus; species Duopalatinus emarginatus. Next base: position 12,458,245 of record JAOVVF010000034.1, on the reverse strand, counting down.
CACACACACACACACACACACACACACTACAAAACAAACACAGTGTCTCTAGACGTGTATGGTGGTGCATTGTCCTGTTAGAAGAGGACAAACCCATCAGAATGAATACAGGACATCAACTGGTGTGACTCGTCAAAAAAGACAATACATACTATACAAACACACACATACACAAACACTACACACACACGACACACACTCTATACACACTCTGTTTTCCTCCGGATGATATAAACCCATGTTGCTCATGTTCCACTGCTGAAACACACACAGTTGAGACTCAGTGCTCATTATCCAACACTGTAATTAGCCTGAAACGTCCTGCTAGCTAATTACACATGGTTTACTCTGCTGCTGTTGCCATGGAAACAGATGAACGCTGGCGAGTGGTGTAATAATGGACAAATGCCTGAGGAGGAGTATGATCTGTTTTTCTCGCTCCACACTGTTCTAACGTATTTAACTACAGTATCATTAAAATGATTTCAATATAGACCTGTTTGCTCTCCTCTCTCTCTCTCAGCTGCCGGCAGATTTTCTGGAGCGTCTGAGTCTACACATTGAGGATTCCTCCCCGATCTGTCGTTCCCCGTATTCCGACCCCATTCCCTCCTCTGTGATGGGGAACGTCTTAGAGAAACCAGAGGAAGCGTCACGTTCTCCAAGTCCAACACGCCGTGAGCTCCACGAGCCTCCCGAGCACCCAGGCTTCCTGATTGGTACACCTGTGGGTGGAGACGGGCGTCTGGGTCTGGGTTTGAGGGGAGTAGCTAAGTGTGATGTGTACAGCAGTGACACGGCACTGTACTGCCCAGATGAGAGGCGCCGTGAGCGCAGACCCAGTGTCGACCTGCACCGCTTCCCTCATTTTAACACCTCTGTGGGCGGAGCCTCCAGCTCCTACTCCAGTTTTAGTGGGGGCGGATCTGAAGAAAAAGGGGCTGAGCCTCCTTACAGCACCACCTCCTCGCCTCAACACCACGGGATCTACATGGAGTGGCGGGACGGTGTCGAGTATGAACACAAAAGTGACGATTCCTGGGAAAGAGAAAGTCCGAGCGGTTTTAGTGCGTCTCACGTTTACCAAAATGGCGGCTCTCCTCTCTACAGTGGCGCAATGTCGTGCTACAGTGAGCCGTATGAGCCTCTCCCACCGTCCACCTCCCCCAGTGTAAACTACGGTGACAGTCGGCGTGGCAGTGCGCTTGTGCCAGAAGAGGAGGAGGAGCCGGAGGAGGAGCAGGAGGTGCTGATTGGCCGATGGAGGAGGTTGAGTGTAGAGGACGTCAGTGCTCACTCGTTCTGCAGCGCCGGGCGTGCTTCGCCATACAGTTTCTCAGAGCAGCACTTCTCCGTCCGACCCGCCAAGATACGGCTCGGCCCCCTCTACAGCAGCTTCCAGGAGGGAAGTGATGCCTATAGGCACCACGGAGCCACGCTGCTGGATGCGTTCTCCAGTGCTGAGCTCCGGAACACACACTTGTACAGCACGGAGGACGAGAACCAGGAGGTGGAGCAGCAGGTGGCTGGACTCGAGCAAGAATACGAGGACGAGGAGGTGGATGTGAGTCCCAACAGCTCCAATGAGTCACTGGAAATCGGATCCATGGACATTGGTGCTGAGCTGCAGTCGTTTCAACCAGACCGAATCAGCGCCTCTCCTCAGGAAACGAGTTCTTCTCCGACTCAGGCAGCAGCACAGTACCAAACGTTCACCACTCTGGGCCTGACCAGGAAGGACAGCCTAACGAAAGCACAGCTCTATGGCACTTTGCTCAACTAAGGACCCTGTGAGGTTCCTGTGAGGTTCCTAAAACACACTGAAAACGTTACAGAACATTTATTTTATGATGAGTTCCTCAGTAAAACTCAGCTCCTCTTTATTCTGCTTATCTAAAGACCTGATTTCACTTTATACAGTTCGGGCCACGTGTCTGAGTGCGCTACTGAGAACCGTCATAATCTGAGTGATGCCTATCTACTGCTTTAAGCCAATCAGAACACACGACTTTGGAGTTATGCTATTAAAACTAGGGCTACACTGATAAAGAGATCTTTCAGTAAGTGTGTAAATATCGTGACCAAACCTTACAAAATCTTGCCACCATATTTACAGGGGTTTACTGACTGTGTTCATATGCCTGCATGTAAACACTGATTGACCACACCCACACAACTCCTTATAAGGTAAAGCTCAAAAGCTGAGAAAAAGAGCAGTGTGTGTTAAATATTCCATTAATGCAGCTAAGCCACTGCAGCCCCTCAGCTAACACTAACACTTCCTCTGTTTATAGGGTGTCATTACTTTTGTCCTAAATGAATCTGATTTGTATTGATTTATAGATTTATTTTGGAACTGCTTGTTTCAGTTCCTTAATCTAAAGAAATTGCATGACATCAGTTCCTTCTCTTAGTGTGATTTTCCAATCAAAACGCCTCTCTCTGGTGCACTCAGACGTTTTTCTTGCGTTCTCTTTGTGGTTCTGCTAAGTGATGTTTTTCTAAAGTGGAGATGAAGTCATGATGATGTTTTGTGGTTGATATGAAGCTCGGACGTTTCTACAGCAGTTCTTATGCTTGTGAACGCTGCTTATTTACTTTATGACCTTTCTTTAAGTATTGTTTGCTGCAGAACTAGGGGGTGGAGTCAGACCTGAGTCAGCTCCGCCTTGTTGGGTGGAGTCAAAATAAAAGTCCATGTGGTGGAGATGACATTAGTGTGTGTTGATTCAAATTGCAGATCATCTCCTGGATTAGAGTTCGGGTTCGGGTTATAGAGGCGGAGTCTAGTTAGGTCCGTCTCCACCCACTTGATGTCTCTACAGTCAGTACTCTCTTGGTTTTTTGGGAAAAAAATGGTTTTGTTTATTGGATTTTGAACCTTGTGATTTGATACACAGTGTGTGGTGTGGTGTAAGGTTTACAGCACAGATTCGCTAACGGGACATGCTAATTTTGAGAATGAAATTCTGTTTTATCCCTGGCTGTATTTATTGTTCAGTATATCAGTAATGAATGAAACTCTGATGACAGAGAGAATAATCATATCTTTATAAACCCCTACGACTGTGGAATCACAGTAAAACACCTCCAAATGAGAACAGACAGACATCCGATCTTACTGGGTCCTAAATACTAGAGAGGATACAAAATGATTTGTGCTAACATGCCAGCTAATGGGCTAATTAGCAGTTAGCATGTGAGATTAGCACTGAATCCTGACACACACACACCCTGCTCACAGTGCATTACATAACAAACACACACACACAGAATGCACACTGCATAAACACTCCAGCAGGAACAGTGTGATTAGAGCCACGCCTCCTGCTCTCTGATTGGCTGATGTACAGGTGTATTTTGGTGTTCTGATTTTTTTCTAATTGGATTCTTCTCTGTGTTTCAGCTCCTCTACCTCACTGTTTTTGTTCCTCTGTAATCACACACACACACACACACACACATGCATGATCCTCCTTATCCCCGTCACTCTGTTTACCTTCTTCTAATAAAGCACAACTACTACACCACAGCTGTCTCATTGTCTCACTCTCTCTAATAAAGCACAACTACATCACAGCTGTTTGACTGTCTGTCTGTCTCACTCTTTCTCTGTTTATTTCAGTGTCTGTCTCACTCTCTCTCTGTTTAACTACCTGCCTGTCTCATTGTCTCTATGCCTTATTTCTGCCTGGCTCAGTCTTTCTAATAAAGTGGAGCTTAGCATAATGTGATGTGATCAGTGTTATCAGGATTATCAGTCACATACATCATCACAATAATGTTTCTTGGACCTGAAGTAGAGCTTTTCCACAGCCATCTCCAGAGATCATGCATTGAAGAGATGGACACTTCACTCTTGGGAAATGTTCTGAGGGACACTGGACACAAGAACTAGCAGATCTATCTGTAAATGTAAGTCAAGTACAGCGCTGTGTCATGTGTTAAGTGCTACCGCAGGACTCCATCAAGTTACCGACAATTCTATAAGAACCCAGCCTGAGGAAGCTTTGAGGCAGCTTTGAGGAGCAGAAGTTTCTCTTGCATCTTTACACCTCTCCTGTTTTATGTAAGAATAACACTTCAGCTTTCAGGAGTACTGCTCCATCTCACATCCTAAATGTTCTGAAGATGACAGGAAGCATTACATTCACACATGTAAAAGGACCATACAGACCACAGAGAAGATCTTTAAATATCTTCACTAATCATTTACACTGGTTTTATTAGAATCAGATGAACACCATCAGTGTATTTAACCAATGAGACCCAGCTCAGCTCTTTATCCCAACCATGGTCTCACTCAGGTCCCATAGCCGCTTTGCCGTGTCATCATCCATGGCTTTAGGCAAGAGTGCTTCTTCTTGGCAGTTAGAGAAGAACTTTCCTGTCACATTAGCCACGTCAGGAGAGCAGGCGAGGTACAGTGGTGTCTCAGCTCCCTCTTCTGGACTCTTAAAGAACAGCCTTGACACCAGGAAAAGGAGGGGCTTTAGTATGAAAGGAACCCGGACATGGCGGCCCAGGTTGGTCCTAACTATCCCAGGGGAGAGGGAGTTAACGGTCACACCTTGCCCCTCCAGTCTCCACGCTAACTCTTGTGTAAATAGCAGGTTAGCAAGTTTACTCTGGCTGTAGCAGAAGGCCGGGTCGTAGTCATGCTCGCTGTTTATGTCGCTGAATCGGATGCTGCCAGATTTATAAAGCTTGGAGGAGACAACAAGAATACGACTCGGAGCAGAGCGAATCATCAGGTCTGTCAGCAGGTGTGTTAACAGGAAGTGAGCCAGATGGTTCACACCCAACTGCATCTCAAAGCCATCCTCTGTTTTAGAGTAGGGGCAGCGGAAGACACCGGCGTTGTTAATCAACACATCGAGCTTTGGCTCCTCCTACACACACACACACACACACACACACACACACACACACACACACACAGAGCGAGAGAGAGAAATGGGTGTGGTTATTCAAATACTCCCAGACACTCTAGGAGTCAGTCCTGCCTGAGTTCTATTTAAAGGTGCTACAAGTGGGCGGGGCTGGGGATAGTGCTGATCAGTGATTGGTTGTTTCAGAATCCTAACTGAGTTTGATAACGTCCTTTTTACACAAACATATTATCTAGATGTGGTGCTTTAAATCCATAATAAAGTTCTGTAACACAACCTCATCAGAAAATAACACAGCAGGTAAGGTCTAGCTCCACACACTGGTAGGTATAATGCACTGAAATGGGAAAATGATTCAAGTTCAGTACGCTGTTGCTAGGCAATTGGGAACATGAAAACCAAGCATAAACCTGATAAAGTCTTGATCTAGACACAGGCTAATGCAAATGTTAGGTTTTTTATATAGAATGTGTCACACAGGTGTAAACATGGGCTGGGTAATCAGATAGATCGTAGGGACAGGTGTAAGGACTGGTGTATGTGGTGTCCCAAACGCACTGACGTCTGACGTCTCCAACCACATGTGGAGGTGATGTGAGACACACTAGGTCATGCCTGTAGGAGGAGACATTTCTGATTCATGGACAGGAAGTGATGAGACAGGACTACAGACACAGAGAGATTATTAACAGTGAACCAACAATAAACTATTTAATCACTGTTCTAGAATTCGTTTAAAAACCACATAAAGAATGGTTCTGTTGTCATTAGTCATTGTATATATATGTGTGTTTATTGATGTAGACATTAAACATACATACAAATGTACAAATTAAATGACCCCAAAAAAACATCACTGTTATTACACAACCAATAACCTACACAACTAATAACCCTCACAACCGAAAACCTACACAACTAAAAACTTTAAACAATGTATATCCTACAATAAACCACACAACAAATAACCTAGACAACTAAAAACCTACACAACTAATAACCTTCAATAAACCACATAATTGATAACCTACAATAAACCAAACTAATAACATACAGTAAAGCATACAACCACACACATTAATCAACCTGATTATTACTACAACAATGAGTGAGAGATTATGAATTTTATTTATTATTAATATTTTAATTAATTTAATTAATATTAATTAATTTTTAAAAAATTATAATTTATTTTATTTATCTGATTAAATATAAAAAAACGGGGAACTATTTACATAAATCAATAAAAAGAATCACAATAAAAATAATTTAATTTACAGATTACAGTTAGCTCGTGTAGCTAGCACAGATAACCCAATCAAGTCCAATTATATTAAAAATAAAAGGCGCGCGCACACACCTGTATAATTTCCCGGCAGAACGCGCGCACGGACCTCAGTGACGACAGGTCCAGGTGCTTGATGATGAGCTCTCCGTCGCAGGTTTCTGCGCATGCGCGGATTTCTGCGGCCGCTTGTTCCGCTGTCGCGCGCTCTCGACAGGCCATGATTACGCGCGCGTGCAGTCGAAACAGCTCGGCTGCTGTGGCTTTACCGATTCCGCTGTTCGCGCCCGTCACGATGACTGTTTTCCCGCGCATTGTACCGGCGGGGAGGCGGAGAACAGCCCTGTTCCTGGACCACATCCTCCGGGCGATGAGGATCACTCCGCCACCCAAGACCACCGCCAGCACCACCGCGGCCGACATGACTCAACACTCAGTGTCACCTGACTACATTACCCACAATCCTCTGCAGCGCCACTTCCTCAGCGGTCATATATTAATGACTGAAGTGAAGCGACGCCTTTTATACACCATTTAAAATATTTATATGTATTTATAATTCAGACAAACTTAAGAAATGTACATTTATTCCCTCGTATTATTTTTACATCATTTAGAGTAAAATATAGAGCTGACTAAATAAACTTTATTCAGGAAACGTGAGGATGAGGGGCGCATTGCATTGTGGGATTTGTATTTTATCATTAAACTCCTTCACTTGACTTTTAATATAAAAAAAAAAACCATATTGTTGTAAACAAGTTATAAATAGTTATAAACAAAACTTCCCAATCCGGAATTAGATAAACAATGTACTTTAATAATTCATGAATTTAATCCCAACACTATTAAATAATGAATAACACATTTACACATCATGATATTTTATTTATGTATAAATCTGACATGCCATTAAACAGGTGGTGTTAATGAGTCTGATTTAAACATGTAGTTTAATTTACCTGAACACTACAATGTAGATTTATCTCAGTGGAAACACAAAGTGGATCAGATGTGACAGTCTAATGTAATCGAACATATTAGTGGTGTGATCTAAGTGCATACTCTGTATGTACAGTCATGGCCGAAAGTATTGGCACCCCTGATTTTTTTCCAGAAAATGAAGTATTTCTCCCAGAAAATTATTGCAATTACACATGTTTTGTTATA
>JAOVVF010000034.1:12402251-12421595 GCA_028565595.1 Duopalatinus emarginatus | reverse complement strand
CAGTAGATTACTAGTGTCTCAGTAGGGTATCAATGTGTTAGTAGAATATCAGTCTGTCAGTAGTGTATCTGTGTGTCTGTAGTGTATCTGTGTGTCAGTAGTGTATCTGTCTGTCAGTAGTGTATCTGTCTGTCAGTACCGTACTATTGTGTCAGTATGATATCAGTCTGTCAGTAGATTACTAGTGTCTCAGTAGGGTATCAATGTGTTAGTAGAATATCAGTCTGTCAGTAGTGTATCTGTGTGTCAGTAGTGTATCTGTGTGTCAGTAGTGTATCTGTCTGTCAGTAGTGTATCTGTCTGTCAGTACCATACTATTGTGTCAGTATGATATCAGTCTGTCAGTAGATTATTAGTGTTTCAGTAGGGTATCAATGTGTCAGTAGAATATCAGTCTGTCAGTAGTGTATCTGTGTGTCAGTATGATATCAGACTGTCAGTAGTGTATCAAATCTGTCAGTAGTGGATCTATGTGTCAGTATGATACAAGTCTGTCAGTGTATCTGTGTGTCAGTCATGTTTTTTTGATGTCAGGTTGTGATTATGACGATCCAGTCGGCGATTAGTAGAGAAATTTTCGCTCCACACCATGAAAAGTTATTAACAGTGATTGAAGTGAGGAAGAGGAGGAGAAGAAGACTGACCTTCATCCCAGCAGGGCGTAAAGGAGATTACATCACCTTCCTCTGTCTGTCAGGTACATTATTTATTATCATGCTAACCGCTAACGGCTAAAGTCAACAATAATGTTATGCACAATAACTAACATTAAGCTACAATAGCGGACATGAATGGCAACATAATGTAAATTACATCATAATTTATTGGTACAATAAAAAAACTGATTTTATTTGAATGAGTAGGATAATTATGCTAAAAAAATTATAATAATTATGTAAACATGTTGTGACATCATGATACAATGTTTTGAAATTGTTTCTAGTGACGAATAAAAAGCCAACTCAAGTGTTTATCACCAAAGTCAAGCAGTTTGAATTTTCTCCACAACTTGAGAAACGCTCACAATGGAGTTTGGATAAGTTACGCCGAGTTGATGGCATCAACCCTGAAAAGGTGGAGAGATTTGTATCATTTCTATTTCCACAACTAAACTAAATTAATATGGGATTTATTAATTAACTGGAGTGCAATCATATCAAACACTGCATTTTTATATATTATTATTATTATTCAGGACAGTCCAGAGTTTGACCTGGTGTTTGACCACAGATTAGATCAGTGGGTCGCTGCATCATCAGCAGAGAAATGTATGTTCATTCAGATCCTCTATCATCTCTGCCAACATTACTGGGGCAGTCAGACTGAGGCAAGTGTCACAGCACCACCTGTGGGCCAGAAACCCACCACCTCCACCGCCAACTCCTCCGCCCCTGTCTCCACCACCTCCTCCACTGAACAAACGACTGTCCTGGAAAGAAAGAAGAAGAAAAGTGGTGATACTCCACGTCCCACTGAATTCATTAACTGCCAGTCCAAATTACTGGAAGGTAAAAAAAAGGATTAGTAATGATTAAACCTTATTTACTAAATTATATACTAAATTTATAAAAATCAACTGATAACAAAACCATCATTTTTTTCAGAACAGAAAGTCTGAGAAAGATTTCATTATACTTAAAATTGTCATTTTATTTTTATCTGTTTTTATGTTTTTATTCTTTCCCTGATGTTTGTGGGTGGGATTAAAGTTTAGTACTCCTGTGTGTGTGTGTGTGTGTGTGTGTGTGTGCGTGTGTGTGTGTGCGTGTGTGTGTTTACTGTTCCAGATGCCTGCTCGCTAAACTTTGTCATCTACCGCTGTAAGATCTTCCTGCACAGAATGAGGAACTCCATGACCTCTGCTCAGGAACCAAAAGACAGTCAGAAAGGTAATAATAATAATAATAATAATAATAATAATAATAATAATAATAATACAAATAATAACAAAAAAACAACAACAACAACAGCAACAAAACAACAACCACCAAAATTATTATTAATAATAATAATAATAATAATAATAATAATAATAATAATAATAATTATAATAATAATTATAATAATAATGAAACACTGGCCTTAATATTTATTTATAAATAATTTGAGCTTTAGGCTCTGCCCTAAACCCCAGAACGCACTCTGTGTTCCTGCTGGTGTTTATTTAATGTTAATATTCTCTGAGTTTTACAGAACCATAAAATGTTCTAGAACCTTCTCACTGAAGACTAAGTGGAGTTTAGGACACAGCCGGAGTATCTCTCCATCATTACTGTCTCCTGTGTTCCTGCTATTCATCTTTTATTGACAGTGATGGGTGATGGTGTGCGTGTGTGTGTGTATGCGTGTGTGTGTGAGGTTCTTTGTTAGGCTCCATTACAACAGTTCAGAAGACCTTTTGTTTATGAGTGAGGGCGAGCAGGGACACAAGTCAGACTGTTTTGTGTGTGTGTGTGTGTGTGTGTGTGCTGGCACTGGGCTTCACAGTGGAGTGTAATGGATGGGAGAGATGCCAGGAGAAGCTTTGTGTTAATTCACATGTTGATTAAATTATTAATGGAATTAAGATTCAGTCTTTATCGCTGAACTAACACTCACTACATACACTCATACTACAGATACTACATACTACACACACTACAAACACTACACAGTGTACACACTACAGACTCTATATACACTACGCAAACACTACTCAGTCTATCCAAAACCACACTTACATGAGAGTATCTTACACTAAAACAGAGACATTTTCTTTCATTTTAGGTTCACCTGTGAAAGTGGGCGTGGCTAACGCCTCACCTCCAGCGCAGAGCATTATGGGAACCGTTGGTCGTAGGGCGAGTCAGGTGTTCAGTGACCGTGGTGATGTTAAACACCTGAAGCACAAAAGGTAAAAAACACAATGATGTCAATCAGCTTGTAAACATTTTTTTAGAAGCAATAGAAAAAAGGAAGCAGGTTACACAAAACACGTTTCTGATTTAAAGAAGAACACAGTTTAAAAAAGCACTATACTGTCATGAAACTGACTGGAGTCAGGCAGACTGGCTATCTTCCTCCTGTGCTGATCAGTGAAGCACCTGGTGGTTAGAGCTGCTTGTTTGGGCTTTCACCTGCTTGCTGCATCTGAACCGTTCATCTACTGTGGGGGAGTCGTCAGTGAAGTTTGCATTCTATGGGGAACACTGCTGGTTGGTATCCTAATACCTGTTAAAAGGGCATTTGGTGAGTTGCTGATTATCTCAGGAAATCTGTGCACATTCAGCCCACTGTATGAATCTTTCTGGTTCTTAGAACATAACATCCAGAGGAAACACCCCTTGGTTTGCCTTTTCTACTTGGATTTGGGGATGATAACCAGACATGAGGCTCAATGAAACCCCAAACTTTTCAATAAAGTTTAACCAGACCCTTGAGGTGAATTGGAATTGGACTTATAGTAACTCACTACATCCGATGGAATGCTGAAATATTGAAACACATGAAAATCTGTGAAAATCAGCTCCGCCTTCTTGAATGCTAAGGGGAGGCCAGGTGGTGAAATCAGTTGCAGTGACTTGGAGAATTGGTTGATAATGACCATAATCAAAGTGTTTGCTCTGGAAGCAGGTTTGTCATTTACAGAAGGGGGGGTTGCTTCCCAGGCACCGTGGTTCGGGGCTGCCCCCTGCTCCGGGTAAGAGTGTTCACTGCCCCTATTGTTCATTAGTGTGTGTGTTTCACTGAATGGATAAGTTAAATGTGGAGGTTACATTCCACTGTGTCCAACATAGTAGGCAAATAGTTTGCTTTCACTTTAATGAGAGTGGGTAAGCACAAACCCGTGGCAGAGTGGTGCCTGGTAGCAGCTCAGTAGCACAATTGTAGATTTTGTGAGTGACCTTTGATTTACTAAATACCTTGCAGAAATCTTGGTACTCACATGGCAGTGGTGTAGTGAACTGAGGTTTAGGGCTGTCCACATTGGTGGATGCTATGGGGAGGCAGGGGTGATGCAGTCAGTGCTAAAAAAAATAGCTAGACCACCTCCGGATGTCCTTTTCTTGCCCAGAGCTAAGGGCCACATCCATGGAAACTGTTGGATAATAGGAACTTGTTTCCATCATCAATGGACCCCACGTCACTGACTTGGATACTCAAGGCATTGTGGTGTAATGTTGAGTTTATCCTCGCTGAGAAGACAAAACAAATGTAGATAAATGCTATATCTAAATTTGCATGGTAAATGACTAGAAAGAAACTGAGCAGCACCCACTGGATGATGTTGTGTGGTGGTGGGTTGTCCTCTCAGCACATATGGTTCTCCCTTTCTGGGTAAGACAGCTAATGACACGCTCTGGTGGATTGTTATCTTATCTGCCAAGGTATCTGCTAATCTTATGCTAGATGCATGGGTTCTGGTTGATTCATCACAATCTGAAGTTGAACGAGTGTGTTGGGGGCTTGACGGTTACAGATCAGAGAGGTGAGAGATGCTTTGTCATCATGGCACACCAGCTCTGTGAACCCTTCCTTGTTGTGCCCCTAAAGAAATGTAGTTTTTAATGCTGACTCATTCCATCCTCTTAATGTTGCCAGTGTACAGAACTGTATAGCATATACCGCTGCAATGGTGCTGGCCCTGAGTGATGGTGGGGAACTGCTCTCTGACTTCCTAGCCCTCAGGCCAGTGGACAAATACACACTGAAAGTTGTTGAAGGTTCATATAAATGGATGTACTGAGTCGGTGGTGGCCATGTTTGTAGACTGTGGTGTTTTCTGGAAAATGGAGTCTTGACCACTCACTAAACTATGGATTTTTCAATTCAATTCAATTTTATTTGTTTAGTGCTTTTAACAATGGACATTGTCCCAAAGCTATTTATTTTTTTATTTGTCAAGGTGAAAATATCTGATTAAAAGACTGTGTTAGTAATGTAATGTAATTTGTTGGTCAGAAAATTTCAGACAATTTTTAAATTTATAAAAAATAAAGTTTTTTTATGTAACTAGTTAATATTCACAAATATTTATTTATTATATTATATTTATATTATATTTATTACATTTAATATAATTATTTTTAAATAATACATTTGCCCCTAAATAGTAAGATATTTATTGATTTATCTGTTTGTTTGTTTATTTATCAGACTAAATATGAGGTTTATTCATGCATTACATTTTTATTACATTTTTTCATTATTAAATAAATAACTGCAGTTATATTTGTATAAATATTTACTATAATTAATTAATTAATTAATTTAACTGTGTCCCTTTTTCCTTCTGTAGTTTACCCTGAAGCAGCGGGATTAAATAGTCACACACACACACACACACACACACACACACACACACACACACACACACACACACACACACACACACACACACACCTCAGTGTGGCCTTGTGTTTGAGCCACTAGAGGGCGATGGTGAGAAAACACTGAGGTTTACTTTGTAAATATTACACACAAAGACCTGCATATAAATGTTAATAACGTTTAATAACATAATAACACAGAAAGGATCATAACTCTGTTTTGTAATTCTGATCATATTAATATTAATTCACAGTATTTTACACAGTTAATTTAAATGTCAGCATTGTTTAAGGAACTATAGTTTATATTTAATAGACATTATAAAGGTGGAGATCATGGCTCAGTGTTTTATATCTACTATTTATATCAGTAATAATGAAGGAATAATGATGGATGAAGAAATCCACATACACACAGTACTAACAGCACCGTGCTTCACACTGGGGAAGGATTGAGTTTCCACCGAACTAAACATGTTGAACCAAAAAGAAACTTTAATTTGGTCATTATGGATGTTTTCTGCTTTTGTCTTATTAATGGTCTCATTATCATAGTGATAAAACACATTTATTTATTTGTTTGTTTATTTATTTTTTAATTGACAGTTACAATCTCTTTAGTAAAAAACAGAAATCACTCATCAGTCACTATTAATGAATTACATGTCCCCACATTAGTTTATACATGTCCAATAATCTGTGTTAATTATTAACAGAAATGAATTATTGATAATAAATTGTATTTAATTGGTCAAGTGTCACGTATTAATAATAAATAATAATAATGTATTCATGACTTTAGTCTAAACTGTGGCAACACAGGTTTATAAATGAGTAAAAAAAGTTGGAGTGTACATGACTCAGAGTGTGTGTATAATCAAGTGTGTGTTGTATAATTGTAATAATCTAAAAGTCTTTGATGTGTAATTGTTGTTATTTGTCTTCTGTCTCGTCACATTTGTACTGAGTGTCTAATTTTTATACATTAAACAGATTTTTTTCTGCATATCCATATCCTAATGTGTGTGTGTGTGTGTGTGTGTGTGTGTGTGTGTGTGTGTGTGGTGACAGTTCAGCTCACTGCACAACACTGGGCCCCACTAGCATGCCAAAACCCACTATGAAAAATAGTTTTCATCCTTGATGTATTTAAATGTAACAAAACATTATTAGGAAATTTGATTACTGTGCTGTAATATCTTCATCATCCTCTTATCTGCCTAGCATCAGCATCCATTGGCTCTCTGAAATCTCCACCATCACTGTCTGTGCTGTCTTTGTCTAAGGTTGAGCAAATATAAATATTTTTATTATAATCAGTTATAATTGTACTGTATAGACTGTGCACTGTGTGATATAATTGCATCACATGTTTGCCAAGAAAACCCAATGAAGTGCAAATTAAAAACGAGCTGCAAAATATGTACACTAACTATGATTACCCTAGTTTTACCATGGGTTTTTTGCTGGATGTTTTGTGAATTTCATTTTTAATTTTTAGTGCAATTTACTTTCTCTGGCACTGTGAATTTAAATATACATGCCTCAAGGCATTACCATTAGCCTGTTGGACTTGATTGGAATGTGGGAAAGCCTGTCCTAGGAAGGGGGTTACAGGGGAACTGCATCATGTTTTCTCACTTGGAAGGGCATCTGAGAGTGCAGCACTTCACAAGGTTTTTTATTACAAAGGGGATGTTGAATTTATCCCATTGTGGGAGCACCTATAGGGCACTATATAACATTTTCTCCACTGACGAGGCTTCCAATAGGAAACATACTCATCTTTTCTCTAATGTAGATACACCATTTGCATGCGATTTTCTCTACTGGAAAGGGCACTACTGTCAAGGACGGGCACAATAGGGGACATTTAATAATGCACTCTTGTCTATTGAAAAACAACCATATAAGGGCACTTCTTAAGACACATTCTCAAGTTTACTTGCTCTAGAAGGCACATCATCATAACAAGAAACGGCACCCAAAAGGGAAATCAGTTATTTATATGCCATATGAAGGGCAACCAATAGGGCACTCTCGTTGAAGCTACTCTAGAGGGCACTTTAGTGACATTTTTTAAACCATGGGGGCACAAGGGTCGGGGGTGGGGGTTGGTGGGGTGGTGGCTGAGTCCACCAGTGCTGCACAGGGTTGAATAAAAGGGAGATGAGGTCAGGTTGATAATATGGGGTTGGATTATCTGAACCATCAGGACCTCTATCAGATTACAGAAGTATCTATAGGATTGGACTGGGTTCTGGGTTCTGGAAGGTTCTAGATCGGAGTTGTTTCTATTTTCTTGACTTGAGGATATTTTAACCTGTGTGACCTTTTACTCTTTCTACAGCTGGCTGCTGTATTTCATTGTTAAGTCTGGGGTTATGTGTGTGTGTGTGTGTGTGTGTATTAATAGACAGTGAAGTGTGTATCTAAGAAGGAGTGAATGACTCTTTGTGTGTGTATGTGTGTGTGTGTGCAGAATGAAAGTCATCTCAGGAACAGAACCTGGACTACAGGATGAATATCTGGTTTCAAGGCCGTCGCCCCACAAAGCACAACACAGACACTCTATACTACAGGAATTGTCTTACTGATACACACACACACACACACACACACACACACACACACACACACACATTGGACTGAGGACCATAACAGGACAGGAATTCAGACCAACAGCCGGAGAGGATCAGATATAAAACACTTAAGGAATTTTTATTATTCAGGATTTATTTAAAATTCAGATTTTTATTGTTTTATTTTATTATTTTTTTAACAATAAACTAAAAAGAAAAAAAAAATCAATGAACAAATTTAAATAAAAAATACAGCAGGATAAATTTATTTAGAGAAATATTTAGAATATTAATTACAGACATTTTATTTATTTATTTGTTTATTTGTTTGTTTATTTATTTGCTTGTTTGTTTGTTTGTTTGTTTATTAAATTTACATTATTTCTTATATTTGTTTGAGGTATTATTTTTTAAATAAATTTATAAATAATACATGTGTTTATTATAATTTTTTTAGCTTAGTTTAGTTTTACTATGTATTATATTTATTATTTTATTATAATTTAGTTTTATTAAATATGCATATAAATATATAATGTTTTTATTAAAAAATGTAAAATAAAGTAAAAAATATAAACAGTTTCTGAACTTCACTGAGATCTGCATTGTCACATACAAGGATTCTGAAAATAAATAAATAAAAAAATATATATATAAAAATAAAACAATGTGAAATATTTCTGCTGTCTTTATTTTATTTTTTCTGATGCACCAAACCAGAAACATCAAAACAATCACCAAAACAATCATCACTCTCCTTCTGATCCTGTCACTCTAAACATTTACACAGCTGTTTAACACACACTAACACACACACACACACACACACACACACACACACACACACACACACACAGCTGTCTTTCCTTAAAAGCCAAGCAACAGTGTGTAGAGCAAATGTTGGAGGAAGCAGGTGTGTGTGTCCCCCACCAAGCCACACACACACACACACACACACACACACACACACACAAAGAACTTCATTTAACACTGCTTAAAACAATAATGCAAGCACACTCAGGAGAACACATACACTATTGCTTCCTATTTAAAGGTTGTCTTATTATTATTATTAAAGACTTTACATTACACTGTGACTGAGTTCTGGATTAAGGATTAATCATCAGGTATTGATTCTTCTTTTACTGAAAGTAGTGCAGATGATATCAATAACTTTGCTTTATCACACCTTTCTGACACAGTGTGTCTGACACACACACACACACACACACACACACACACACACACTAACTCACCGTCACTGAGTTCAGGAGAATTTAAACACCACTTAAGAATAAACACTACAACAGAAATCAGTCTGTAATTTGATTTATGGTTTTTACATCTGTCCATTATGTTGTTCTATAGACTGTCCATGTCCATGTTGGGTCAGATGAGACTCCAAGAAGATATGAGGGAGGATGGGGGGGGGGGGGTGTCAAACAGGGCAGACAGGTTTTAGGAGCAGGAGGACATTCATGTGTAAAGGCTTCCAGAGGAATAAAACACAGTCCGGTTGAGGGGCAAAATTAAAACATCTCTAGGTTCAGTGTAGTCTGAGATAGAAACAGAAGTGTGTGCGAGATGTCATACTGAGATTGGATGATGAGACACAAATGGTCTGTGGGAGATGAATAATATAATAATAATATTACTAATGTCAGTATGAGGTGTGTCCTGATACGAGTTTACTTCTTACCTCAATACATTATTAACACATGAACACAGATTTATTAAAATTCAAACAAACATCATATAAAACAATCATATGTAACAAAATAGCTTAATATATTATTCATATATTAACATAGACAAACAATCAATTTATCACAACATGACTCTCGGGTACACTCGAGATTTTCTGTGTATTCACCTTTAATATCAAAAATGGAATATTTTTCCACTTTGGATTTGTGAAGCTGACAAATAAATAAAAAAAGAGTTAAATGTGAGGCTGTATAAGGTTTAAAATATATTTTAAAGGCAAATAAAACGAATACATATTATTGTAGAAATTAAGTGACTAATATTATTATAATTAGTAGTAGTATATCCTGATTTACTCATTTTTCTTTTCCATACTTGGCCCTGGCGTTTCCTGTCTCCAGTCATGTTTCCTTTCATGGCCATCCGAGTCTCCCCAGAACCCCAATAAGGAATGAACAGCTGAAGTGAGGAGGAGTATAAATAAGATGCACACTCCTCCACTCACTTACTCATTCACTTGCTCACTCTGTGGGGAAAAGATCAGCGACCTGAACAGAACTGGTGAGTGGGAAAATCCTTTCCTTATTATTTAACAGAGAGCAATAATAATAATAATAACAATAATAATAATAATAATAATAATAATAATAATAATAATAATAATAATAATAATGTTAAATAACAACACCTGAAGTTAATGGATTGAAATTTAAATTGTGTATTTCTGTATATTTCTATAATCATAAATTGTATATTAATATATTATATACATAAAAAAAATACTGTGATTTAATTCTATTTTTTGAAACAAATGCTAAATATTTTCTCAGATGTAATATCATTATAATATCATGACATTTAGAGTGATGATAATATAATTAAATCAGTATCCATGTATTTGTGTATAAATAGTCATTAATGTGTGTGTGTGCAGAAACCCAGCCGCAACTATGTGTGATGATGATGAAACCACTGCCCTGGTGTGTGATAACGGTTCTGGACTGGTCAAAGCCGGGTTTGCAGGAGACGATGCTCCTCGAGCCGTGTTTCCCTCCATTGTTGGCCGTCCACGTCACCAGGTCAACAAATGCACCCCACACTACATAGTGTACTTCTTTAAGAAGTAGGGACTGGTATCCCAAAGGTCTCAGTATTGGGCAGTAGTGTAACAGTGTGTGTCCCCTCTGTAGGGTGTGATGGTGGGTATGGGGCAGAAGGACTCGTATGTAGGTGACGAAGCTCAGAGTAAACGAGGTATCCTGACACTGAAGTACCCCATCGAGCATGGCATCATCACTAACTGGGACGACATGGAGAAGATCTGGCACCACACCTTCTACAATGAACTGAGGGTGGCTCCTGAGGAACATCCCACTCTGCTGACTGAGGCTCCACTCAACCCTAAAGCTAATCGAGAGAAGATGACTCAGGTCAGGGAGAGACCCTGTCCTCCACTCATTTTAAAATCTCCACTGATATTTTCTACATGTGATTGTATTTCTGGAGTCATGATTCTAATAATAAATAATATTTTAATATCGTCTCCATGCAGATCATGTTCGAGACATTTAATGTTCCTGCGATGTACGTGGCCATTCAGGCGGTTCTCTCGCTATACGCCTCCGGCAGAACCACCGGTGAGAATTTAACTACATTCTGGAACTCTGAGGTCATCATATGTCTCTTTACTGTCTCTCTTGAATCAAACGGTTGTGTCTTTTACAGGTATTGTTCTGGACTCTGGTGATGGAGTGACACATAACGTCCCTATTTATGAGGGTTACGCTCTTCCCCACGCCATCATGCGTCTGGACCTAGCCGGTCGAGACCTGACTGACTACCTGATGAAAATCCTGACAGAGCGAGGCTACTCTTTTGTCACAACCGGTACACAACATTTTAATCACGTATAGGCAATTATCAGACTAAAGCTGGCATAAAACGCACTGCTAATGTTTTCAACTGCACTTCCTTTTGACCAGCTGAGCGTGAGATCGTGAGGGACATTAAGGAGAAACTGTGCTATGTTGCTCTGGACTTTGAGAATGAGATGGCAACTGCTGCTTCTTCCTCATCTCTGGAGAAGTCATACGAATTGCCTGATGGGCAGGTGATCACCATTGGGAATGAGAGGTTCCGCTGCCCTGAGACACTGTTCCAGCCATCATTCATTGGTAAGTCACAACAAACTCACTGGAGTTCTTCTGGATGGCGCTTAATGTTCTTTAGTTAAAGCCAAGTGTTCTTCCTGAATTTTACAGGTATGGAGTCTGCTGGTATTCACGAGACCACCTACAACAGCATCATGAAGTGCGACATTGATATCCGTAAAGACCTTTATGCTAATAATGTTCTTTCTGGTGGTACAACAATGTACCCTGGTATTGCTGATCGTATGCAGAAGGAGATCACTGCACTTGCTCCCAGCACCATGAAGATCAAGGTACAAATACGTTTGATTTTTTTTGTAAACGGGGAGGTTTATACTGTGGCTAACAATCTTGCTAACAACTGTCAAATAAGTATCAGCAGCTAATACAAAGCTAGCTCTGGCTAACCTGAACTGCATCATCACATATACAGTAAGTCCTAGAGGTAGATCAGAACAAAAGTTTATCTGTGTGTTTAGGAGGTTGCATCACGTTCAAAACAATTTCAGGTTTCTTCTACATGTAAACAGTATCAGCTAACAAAAAAGCTAGCATACTTTAAAAATAGGCAGGTTTGCTAACTCAGACTTTAGCACACATACAGTGTCACAAATTATCGTAATCACATTCATACACTCCTGATTATCTCTTCTGATCATTAAGAGTTTGTGTGTTTTTCCAGATTATTGCTCCTCCGGAGCGTAAATATTCCGTGTGGATCGGTGGCTCAATTCTGGCCTCACTCTCCACCTTCCAGCAGATGTGGATCAGTAAACAGGAATATGATGAAGCTGGACCTTCCATCGTCCACAGGAAGTGCTTCTAATCTCCTGAGCTCATTTTCATTTCCTCCATGAACAGTCAATTCCGTTTGCATTCAGATACAGTTTCCTCTGAAAATAGTGACCCATAGTTGAATAGTGATTGTCATTGTACAGTATGTTTATACCGTAAGTGTGATTTCTATTGTTGTCTGTTAATGTATTTGGTTATTTATAGCTTATAATAAATTATAATAAAACAACAAACTACCCAGGATGTGTGTGTGTGTGTACTATCTGTGTGTTTAGTTGTCTGTTATGAACACAGTCCTCTAAATAAACAACACTAATCCTCACATAGATGGACAGATAGGGCCACCTAGTGTACATGCATTAAATGGCATGGCAATAATAATAACACTCTCAGGAATACAGGTACAGGAATATGTCATAGAAGGCATGACCACCCACAGTGGGCAGTGCGGTGTTCACCCACAGACATGCCTCTGTTAACACCCAACACAACGCCTCACCCGAGCTCATGATGTTACTAACTGGACCTTTGAGGAATGGTAACATGTGGCATGAGTACCAAACACTTGTTTATGTTTAGTTTAACCAGTCCAGCTACCATCCACCTCCTGTTTAGAGAAAGTGGTAAAGCCATAGAAATCCATACAGACATTAACCTGAGCTCAGGATCCAACCAGAGCTAAACTTTCAAGCAGCAAAGGTATGCTTCCTGATATTCCTCAGTTATTTAATAAGCGTCACAAAACAAGAGAAGTAATCTGAAAGCGGTGAAAAAATAAAGAGCAGACAGATGATAGAGAGATGATAGAAATGACAGAGATGAGAGAAAGATGATAGAGAGATGAAAGAGATGACAGAGAGATGATAGAGATGACAGAGATGATAGAAAGATTATAGAGGACAGAGATGACAGATGACAGAGAGATGACCGAGACATGACAGAGAGATGATAGGACAAAGATGACAGATGACAGAGATGATAGAGAGATGACAGTGATGACTGGGAGATGACATAGATGACAGAGATGATAGAGAGATGACAGATGACTGGGAGATGACATAGATGACAGAGAGATGACCGAGACATGACAGAGAGATGATAGGACAGAGATGACAGATGACTGGGAGATGACATAGATGACAGAGAGATGACAGAGACATGACAGAGAGATGATAGGACAGAGATGACAGATGACAGAGATGACTGGGCGATGACATAGATGATAGAGAGATGACAGAAATGACAGAGACATGATGGAGAGGACAGTGATAACAGAGAGATGACAGAAGTGCTACGAGACGATTCAGTGTTATACAATACATAGATTTCGGTTGATATGATTATGGTTGTACTTTATTAAACTCTAACCTCCGGTATTACATAAAACAGAGCAGTGTAATACAACCTTGACATTATCATATACAATAATATCCTATTATTTACAAATTTTAAAAAATATTTTAGAAAGACAGAAAATTTAGTTTTCAGATGTCTTTTTCTTTTTTAAGGGTTATGACTCCCCTTCCCCAATGCTTCAGCTTTAACACCTTGGCCCTGTCTGGGGTTTGTTAGCTATAGATGTGACATCATGTGTGTTTTGAGATGACTTGACTGGGTGAAGTCTTTATCACACATGTTACAGCGATATGGTCTCTGTCCTGTGTGTATCACGTAATGTCTCTTTAACTTAGACGGAGCTTCGAAGCCTTTAAAGCAGACAGCACACTGGTAGGACTTGGAGAGTCTCTGTTTAGGACAGTGGACTAGGCAATCATGTGCATTAAGTGTTTGTAACGAATCAAAGCACTGGCTGCAGGAAGGACAAATGGGCAGGTCATTTGGAGGTTCGGTCAGGTGCTGATTGGAATCCTCATGGTGATGATTCAACTGAAGTTTGCAGGAATCAGGAATAGCTAGAGTTCTTGGAAAAAAGCTCTCAGGAACACAGAATGAGAGACTGTGCAATTTTTTCCTCTCAGGATCTGTAGTTTCAACCATTTCCTCCTGAGCACTATTCCAAACAGAAGGTCTGGTAGTTCCATCAGCAGCATGTTGGTGAAATTCACCTGCTCTGTTCAAACAGTGCTTAAAATCCTTAGTCTCGGATTTCTCAGCCTGTTCATCCAGACAGGTGTAAAGTACTGTATTAGAAGTACGGTTAGCATCTAAAGCATCTGAATCATGTTTTAATGTGGAATAAACAAACTTATCCACCAGAAGATCAGTCTCAAACTTGACTTTGCTCTCACCTTGACCTAAATCAGGACAGCTGCTGTTGTGTTCAGAAGCCCATTTTTGATCCTGGACCTGACCAGTGTAGCCATCATGACCTTGATTTATCATGGCTAAATCTTCAGAACTCCCTTGATGAAGGTCTGGTTCTTCGGTCAGCATGGTCCCACCAGATGAGACAGGACTCTGATGATTCCCTATGCTAGCTTTCTGTTCACTGTTATCTTTTCTGTTGTGGATCCACTGGTGACACTGAAGATGGCTGAGCTGCTTAAAGGACTTTAAACAAACATGGCATTTGAAAGGTCTGATTCCGGTGTGGACTAGTAAATGTCTGGAAAGCTTTGAAGGAAAATCAAAAGTCTTCAGACAGAACACACACTGGTTTGTATTCCTCTTCATCTCGTTGGAAGAGTCCTCACCTTCGTGGACTTCAAATAATGAAGAACTTGGGGTTTCCTTATTTATGTTTATGGAATGGGGAGGTGAAGAATTCTTAACCAGAGTGGTTTCTCTATCATCACAATAAAGATCGGGTCTCTGTGTCACTGAATGATTTCCAGACTCTCTTGTACAGGTATTTGTTTCGCTGATCGTCTCTGATGTCTCAGGAATGGAGGTTCCCATCCTGCTCCTATAAGTTCCTCGGCAGACCATGTTCTTTTTAATCGTATGAACCTTAGAGTGACTCTGTAGATGGCAGAGCTGCCTGAAGGACTTGCTGCAGATGCTACAATTGAACGGCTTGATGTCCATGTGTATGAGAAGATGTCTAGAAAGTTTGGAAGGGAAGTCAAATATTTTGAAACATACTGTGCACTGGTAGCCAGATTCTTTAGTCTGATTTGCTTCAACCAGAGGCCTGGATATGGCTGTGTAAGGAAGACATGTGAGATCACCACTGTCCTCTGAGATAGATTCAGATGCAACTCCAATGCTTGGTAAGCAAACTGAGCTGTCTCCTATTGCTTCTCCACTGCTGGATATGGAACTCTCCCTGTCAATCCCATCCTCCTTACTGAGGCTCATATTAGATCTGGAACTATCAGGGTTTCGCTGATGGACCTCACTCATGCTTGACTGAAATGTTCCACTGTTATCTCCAATACACTTATGGACTTTTAGGTGGGATTTCTGTCTGAAGCCTCTAAAGCAAACTGAGCATCTAAAAGGACGCTGACCTGTGTGAATCAGGATGTGGCGTCTGAGCTTGGAAGGAGCGTTGAAGTGTTTTGAACACACAGAGCAGGAGTAATGCTGTCTCTGGTTGATCTCTTGGTCTGGTGAGGATGTGAGTAAACCAGTTTCTGGAATATTCTCATTGGCCATAATTCTTGCAGCAGGTGAGAGACTCAGAAGTGAAGCAGACATTTTCAGTTTCTGTTTTGCAGATCTGAACTTTCTAGCCAGGCTGATGTGTACAAAATTCTTCAGCCTAGCCTTAGATGTTCGACTGGTACAAGGCTGAGACTGGATGGATCTGTGCATCTGGAGTGAGGATGTTAATTTTTTCCTGGGAGCTGTGTGGACACTGTGGTGAGCCTTGAGATGGGAAAGTTGCCTAAACGCACGGCAGCATAAAGAACACTGAAACGGTCTTTGACCTGTGTGAATGAGACAGTGTCTTCTCAGCTTTGACGGAGCACTGAAACACTTCCGGCACACTGAACATTCATGCCTTACTTTACTTTTAGTCCAAATTTCAGCAGCATTTAAACTCTTTACTCTTTTAAAGATTTGAGGAAATGGCTCCATATGAACGTTTTCTAGTCCTTTTACCTCCTTCTTAAGATCTTCAGCTTCATCTGTACCTTGTCTTTTTGAAGGTTCAGAAGAAGACACAAGTGTACTAATGGGGTCTACTGGATGACTTGTATTCAGAGCGACAGTGTTTTCAGGAATGACCTGTTTCTGTCTTTTTTGTCTTTGTGAACAGTGAGTAGACAGGTGTATTTTTAAATGAGCAAGCTGCCGAAAAGCTTTAGGGCAAAAATTGCAGCAAAAAGGCCGGAGACTGCTGTGGATTAAAACATGACGCTTAAGTTTAGACGGTGCAGAAAAACATTTCAGACACACTGAACACTGGTGCCTGTAGGGTATCTTTGTCAAGTTTACCTTTAAAGACAAATCTGTTTTTTGGGTTTCTTCTGTATTGTAAATTTCTCTCAGTTTTTCACCACTGGACTCTGTGGTGTTTGCTGAATGAAGCAGAACTTTAGTGTCATCAGGATAGTGACAGTTCTGAAAGCCTCCTTCAGGGGTGAAGTCTTTAAATCTATCATAATTTCCCTGTGTAAAGTCACATGTCTGCTCATGATCAGTTATCAGATGTTTCTGCTCGTTCGGGTCTTCATTCTGATGTTCATATTCACGCTCATTACTGCTCTGAAGAGACGTGTACCACAGATTCTCATCCGTGACGTCTCGCTCCTCTGAGATCTGAACTCCAACATATCTGTTGTAACTGTCCTGTGTTTTAATGTAAGATCTCGACCGTGATACGATGAGTGAAACCTCTCTCAGCTTAGAATGACTTTTCAAATGTCCTTTTAAATGAGACGACTGGCGGAAAGATTTCAGACAAACGTAACAGGTGAAAGGTCTCTGTCCTGAATGTGTGAGCTGGTGACGCCGGAGCTTGGAAACAAAATCAAATGTCTTCAGACAGACCGTACACTGGTGTGTCATGGTGTCTCCTGTCCCAATGTCTTCATCTAAACAGAATCACATTAATGAATGACTGATTAGTGCAGATATAAAACTCATAATTACACTTTTAAT
Source organism: Duopalatinus emarginatus (assembly GCA_028565595.1). Taxonomy (NCBI): domain Eukaryota; kingdom Metazoa; phylum Chordata; class Actinopteri; order Siluriformes; family Pimelodidae; genus Duopalatinus; species Duopalatinus emarginatus. The sequence goes on along the minus strand of JAOVVF010000034.1, from coordinate 12,404,039 downwards.
AACAAATCATATGAAATAAATTTCAGAGCTCTGACATCTGCCTCTAGTCTTAACCATAAATTAATTATATATATATATACAGTTAGTCTGTTTATTTTCTGTTGATTTTCTAACACATTTCACATTTCCGCGTTTTAATGAAACAGTAAATATAACGGACTAAAATATTACATGTTCCGTTTATAATGTTTATTAAATACAGAAACATTCAAATATTTACTGTTAAATAAAAATATTCTATCTGAGAATTTCGGTTTATTTCAGTTAAAAACATCAAACATACCACACAGCGGTCCACTGACTCAAATAGAACCGTGCGGAAACAGCGGCTTGTAACAAAGGTTCCTACCGCCATATTCACATTTTATATATTTATATAAATAATTCTCTCTTAAATTCTCTTTTTAAATTGTTCTAATAATAAATCTGATAAATAAAATCGTAGATACATATATTTTATTTTTAAACCTGGAGCTATTTTTTTTTTTCAAATATATGAAGAGTAGACTATTAGATTTGATTAGATTAAATTAGATCTAACCAGAAATGTAAGATACATTATTATTATTATTGTTATTATTATTATTATTATTATTAAGTGCATATGTAGATGGTAATGTGTGAAGATTTGTACTTATATATAATGTGTTGCATATACACAGTAAGTACAGTAACTGTTAAAGCAGAAAAATTATAGTAAATAGTAATAGTAATAAAATATAAAATATACAAAACAATGCAATGAGTGTGAAATGAACAGTATAACGTGTGATATATACAGTACAGACTGTGCAGGTACAGTAGTGCAGTGATAAAGTCTAGAAAAATAGAAAAAATATGCAAAAGTACAGAAAATATAACTATATTTTAAAGGGAACTGTGCAAATACGAATGTAGAAATAATAATTATTCTCCAGAGCAGTAAAATGAGAGCAACTGTACTGATTAAAAATGAAATTCAGTATTTTATCATTACCTTAATTTATTATTATTATTATTATTATTATTATATAATAATAATAATAATAATAATAATAATAATAATAAACTATATTAAAACACATAATAAACTTGCAGCTCTTATCTATTTTTTTTATCTCTTAGTCCAATCCATGATTTTCCGCTGTATGTAGTGCACTGAAACAGCCAGGAGGGGGAGCAATTTAAACATAAAACTCAATTAAAACTGAAGTCTGGAATTTGGTCATAAAGGTGAAATAACGTGTAAATATTCATATTTACCCTGATTATATACATAATCAATATCCCTGATAATAATAATAATAATAATAATAATAGTTATTATTATTATTATTATTATTATTATTATACCGTGTACTGTATAATAATGTACAATAATAATTCATGAATAATAATAATAGTTATTTTTATAAAGGGCAGTACCACACACTGTGTATAATTAACTACATAATTAACAGAGGTCGTTGTGAGGGCGTGAATGTGACACACACACACACACACACACACACACACACACACACACACAAACCCCCAAAAAACAACAACACGCACACACAGGCACACAATAGTTTTTGTCTTCCTGCACAACCAGTAGGCATGAATTTGTGTGTATGTGTGTGTGTGTGTGTGTGAGAGAGAGAGAGAGAGAGAGAGAGAGAGAGAGAGAGAGAGAGAGAAAGTTTGTGTGTGTGTTTGTGAATGTGTGTGTGAGTATGTGTGTGTGTGTGAATGTGTGTGTGAGTGTGTGTGTGTGTGTGTGTGTGTGTGTGTGTGTGTGTGTGTGTGTGTGTGTGTGTGTGTGTGTGT
>JAOVVF010000034.1:12380487-12390909 GCA_028565595.1 Duopalatinus emarginatus | reverse complement strand
CATGGCAACACTACTAAACATGCTAACACTGCTAAACATGCTAAGACTGCTAAACATGGCAACACTACTAAACATGCCAACACTGGTAAAGATGCTAAGACTGCTAAACATGCTAACACTGCTAAACATGCCAACACTGGTAAAGATGCTAACACTGCTAAAAAGTTTTGAATAGTTATAGCTTAAATTAGATCATTTTTGGTAGTTTGGAACAATTTTTTGGAAACAATCCCCAAAAAATCTCTTTAGTATCTAATAATGTATAAATGTATAAATACTGAATGTTTTTATACTGTGGACGTAAACACAAAGTTTTATACAAGTTTCTTTTTCTACATCCACAAATGACTGTGTGTTTGTAATGAAGTCAGATCTCTAAAATAAAATCATTAGTGGCTCTCAATGTAAAATATTTATTATTAATATGATCAGTATTTAAACTGATGGTGTATTAACACAATAAATATGTTAGTTAAAGCAGTGTTATTGTAATGAGACACAGTGGGAGACGGACCTGACTGAACAATTACTACAGAATTTCTGTCTTTTGTAAGTCTGAAAGAGAAGGAAAGGATTAAAACTCATTCATTCTTTCATTGTCTTGCAAAGTATCCTTTCATTCGCTCTCTTTCTCTCTCACTCTCATTCTCTCTCTATCACTCTTTCTATATATATATATCTCTCTCTCTATCTCTCTCTCTGAGCCACTGAAACACACATAGACTCTTGAAGCTATTTTTACTGCACAAACAAAACAATTCAGACTATAAAATCGTTTCCTCAAATCAGCTTTCCCACAAAACAGAGCCGAGTTACACACAAAAATACACCCAAGTAAATAAACATTTATCATGCCAGTTAAATATAATAAATAACATAAATGATTGTTTTTTGCTCACCTAGTTCACTGCTGTTGTCTCCGCTGTGAGAAACATGGCCGCCACTGGAGGGTCCTGGGGTCCCGATGGAGGGAGTCGAGTGATTGTCATCCAAATCTCTCCAGGACGCTGTGTTCTGTTCAAAATATTATTGAAGAGAATAATATAGAGTCAAAACATGCATTCAATCAATAAATAAAATTAAACTCAATAAAACAGTAATATTTAAAACCATCGTCAACACCACAGCTGGATTCCATCTATTTTATTCATTTACATTTCATGTTTTATAATTTAATGTCACTGATATTATACTGAGGTTATAAACAGTGGTTAATTTCCTTAACCCTTCATACTCTGTCCTCAAATTAATAAGATATATAAGACCTAAAGATAAAGAAGATATAAGATGTAAACACCTTTATCTATAACTTAACAGTTTTATTTCATACACACACACACACACACACACACACACACACAAACATAGTTAATCTATACATTAAAGAATCACAACCGTTTCTAACAAACAAGCCACACTGGCAGACTTTAAGCCACACCTCTTGCATGAGGATTTAACCACATGAAATAAATAAATAAATAAATGTAAATATAAGCACATCTGAGTTCACCGTTCTGTCCATTCTCACCATTCTGTCCATCTGGAACGTGATCCAGTTACAGAAAAAAAGCAGCCAGGTAAAATCCGGGAAATGTGATGAAATAAAACTATATAATTATTAAAGTGAAAAAAAAAAGTTAAAAAAAATAAACAACAACAAAAAAAGGAGAAAATGTATATATAAATGTATGTAAGAGGTATTACAAAATATGTAAGAGGTATTCGAAAGAGGTATTAAAAAATATTACAAAACAACCTCAATATAGAGAGAAGTTCTCAAATTTTCAATAAAAATTAATAAAGATTAACAAAAAGAAAAATGTGTCAAACTAAAGAGAAAAAAAGGAAAAAAAGATAAATAAAAGGGAGTAAAAAACTGATGCAGAACCAGCAAGAGTTTGTGAGTGTATGTGTGTGTTAAAGGATGCTGGGGTCTCTTTATATATCCACAACACACACACACACACACACACACACACACACACGCACACTTAAACACACGGTGAGGAGAAGCGGGCAAGAGACGAACCCTTGAGCGTCAGCTGTTTGCCTGATGGTGTTCAGATAAAGAGCTAAACACACACACACACACACACACACACACACACACTCCTGAAATAATCCACACTGACAATACAGCCACTCAGTTTTACTCATTAAGGACACACAGCAGTTAGTCTGCATGTGTTTGTGTGTGAGTGTGTGTGTGTTCATCATCCAATACACATTACTCTCTATCTATCTATCTATCTATCTATCTATCTATCTATCTATCTATCTATCTATCTATCTATCTATCTATCTATCTATTCTGATGTATTATATGAACGTGTAGAACAGACAGATTCAACACTTCAGTTCTCAGATTTACTATCAGATAAAACCTGAGTGTTTTTTGGACAGCAGTGTTAGTCAGGCATTAATTACATTAGGATATGTTCATTACATCAGACAATGGCATGATCTGTCTATACATTATAAAGTGTAATGGTGTGTGTGTGGTGTGTGTTTTTGATGGACGTCAGAAATCAAATTATATATAAATTTATTTTATTTTTTTTAAATATTTTTTTGTAATTTGACATAAAGTAAATAATCAGTGGCATTTATGTTAACTACAAACAAATGAAGATTTAAAATCTAATGATAAGAAACTATATAAACATATTTGCGGGGTAATTCTAGAATTCAACCCCTCAAAGTGAAAATGAAGTATTTGCTATATTATATTATATTATATTATATTATATTACTGATACCCTGATGATATTTTGCCATTCCCAGCTTCACATTATCATTCCCATCATTAAAGGAGCAGGTCTGTGGAGTTCCTTCTACAGCAAACACTTCTTCATTAATGATAAATGGGAGTAAAGTTTTAGATATACAGCAGGGTATAAATAATTCAATAAACATGAATAGTAATAAATTACATTTTATTTATTTGTACAGCGATTTTAACCGTGGACATTGTCCCAAAGCAGCTTTACAGAAACAACAACACGGTCTATACATTTTTATTAATTTTATCCCTGATTAGAGGCCATTGGTGAGAGTGACAAGGAAAAACTCCCTGAGATGACAAGAGGAAGAAACCTTGAGAGGAACCAGACTCATGAGGGAACCCATCCTCATCTGGGTGACACAGACAGATGTGATTATAAATTATACCTTTGCTGTATGAAAAGTAAGAAATACAAGTAAAACATAAAATGTATGTGTGTGTGTGTGTGTGTGTGTGTGTGTGTGTGTGTGTTTTCTCTATGACCCCCTCCTGCTTGTGTCTGTCCCACTAAACACTTACAACTTGAATACAAAGACACATTGACATGCTAATCACACACTGTTCAGCTAAAAACACAAGAATGTCACAGCCTGATCCTGTCTACCAGCTGTCCTTCTCACCACCTCATCACCACCACCACTATCATCAGTATCATTATCATCATCATCACCATCGTCAACATGACTACATCACCACCAACATCATCATCACCACCACCAGTATCATCACCACCACCATTAACACAATCACCATCATCAACATCTTTATAATCTTCACCATCAGCACCACCACCATCATCAACATGATGATGGCATTATAATTATTATATTTGAAAAAAGTGAACTATTTGCCTACTGTGTTTCATTATTAAAGTCTGTGATGTTTTTTTCCAGTAACTTTCTCCCTGTATGGTTAATATGTTTGAATATTGATATACAGTAGGGAATAAAATATAATGAACAAATCATTAAAAATCAAATCTTACATGATCTGATAGATGTGTTGATGTTAGATCGTCCAAATCAGACTTGCATCCATCCCGATCATCAATAACCAGATCAATTGGCATTTTTCCTTTCAGACAGCTAATGTAGCGGTGGCAAAAGTTGTCACACAGCTCATGGACCTAAAACCAACACCAACACTACAATGAGTCCAGAAATAACACATTAATTTCATCACCACTGCAGATGAACCTTCATTTACCTTCTCCAACTCCAGCAGATGAAATCTTAACACTTGTATTGCTTGAATCATCTGGAACAACGAAAGAGAGAAATTGTTAGCGTGTGTTTTATAAACCTTCATCATCATCTCTGTACAGGTACGTCTTCATTCAATACAAACGTCTTCATTTAGCACAGATGTCTTTAGTCAGAATGTCTTCAAACTTTACAAATGTCTTCATTCAGTACAAACATTAGCAATCAGTACAAACATCTCCAATTAGTACAAACGTCTTCAGTCAGTACAAAAATCTTTATTTAGTAAAAACTGCTTTTAGTACAAATGTCCTCATGCAGTACAAATAAATAAATAAACAAATGAAGAATTGACCTCTTCAGTCTCAGATGAAAGAATCATGTCATCATGTCATCATGCCTGTCCATTTTAAATATTTTTAGTAAATAAATAATTTGTGTAAATTGTCTCTTACCAGATTGTCCAGTTCTGGATTGGATGAAAATATTGGTTTCTCTGCTCGTATCTAATCAATCCATGAATCAGTCAAGGAATCAATCAATGAATCAATTAATAAATAAATAATACACAGATGATGATCACAGATGCAGTGTTAGTTGATTGTTAATGTTTTAATTAATTATTAATGCTTTAATTAATCAACAAATGTCAAAAACTGTCTAAAACAGTTTAATACCTACTGCACTACTAAGAAACAGAGTGAAGAAGAGAGTGAGGAGATGATTAAGGACCAGCATGAGGAACAGGATGATGTACAGAGTGAGAAACAGAGTGAATGAGGAACCGGGTGAAAAACACAGTAAGAAAAACAGAGTGAGGAACATTGTGAACAACAGCATGAAGAACATTATAAAGAACAGTGAAGAACAGCATGAGGAATCGTTCTAAAGAACACAGCGAGTAACAGAGTGAAGAACAGCATAAAGAACAGACTAAGGAACAGACTGAGGAACAGTGAGAGGAAAAGCAAGAGGAACTTGTTTGATTAATGACCTGTTTGGCGAACACGGTGATGTCTTCATTAAAGGAATCTGATGAACACACATCTCCCCCGGCCCCACCAGGCTCCCGCGGTGTACATGTCGCTAACTCACACTTCTCAAACACCAGTGCCAGTAATGGGAAAAGAGGATGACTGAGGAAAACACCATTATCTGATAAAATACCTCATCTTTCAACATTTCCAAACATTCGTCCTTATCCAAATACTGTGGAATATGACTAACAACTAGCAACTATTTTATTCTGGTCAGATCTCCAGGAATTTCTCCTAAACACATCACACCTGACACACAGAGGGACTTTACACTTTCCTTTCCATGGCCCTGAGTCTGAAGTATTAGTTGGATTATTCACTACATTCTACAGTAAAACTAATGAGGAAGAAATCAGACAGGTCTAATAACCAAGGTCCAGATGAACAGAGACTAATGCAGTTTAGGAAGGAGTCTCCAGTGTCAGCACTGTAACATCTACAGGAATAAAGAGTTCACACTTGGTTTCTTAGGAACAGGCTGCATATACAATAAACAACTCTAACACTTCTCAGTCTAATAGAGAACTGGTGTAAACACAATGATGATATTTTACCCGTAAATCTGATCTTTATCTCTTTTGAGTCCATCATTGGCTCCCATGATTCCTGTGATGAGCCCGTGGGACGTCACGTATGGCTGATTGGTGTGAGGAGGAGGAGGCACATGGTTTAGGTGGTGATGGGTGTGCGGGTCTCCGTACACACCCACACTATCCATCATACTGTTGTAATGTGCCAGGTCTTCATACTGATGGAAATAAGGTCGAATTTTTTGGTGTCACAAGGACGAATAGAGAACAGAGAACACCACCATCATCCTCCTGTTATCTAATAATACTGAACACCTATCATTACACAGACTACAGATCCTGAAAAACCGAGGGACTGGCGCTCTGAAACCTTCTGAGGAACTAAATTCATGAAAACCGCACAGTGAAAGCATGACACACACACACACACACACACACACACACACACACACACACACACACACACACACAAATCAAATACAGAGATGTGATTTATGAGGCCCCCCGCTAGAAATATTCAAGATTGTTTATTGTCTACACTTTTCCAGTCACTACACTGGGTACAGTACAGTGAAATTCAAACAATCACACATAACATACAACAGATAAATCCTGAAAACAACTTGGTTAAGGTTTCTAAATAAAACTGTATCAGACACAGTAACAGTACAATCAAGACTGTAGATTATTGTGGTGTAGACAATGTAGGATGTAGACAAGTATGCAGGTAGGGTGCAAATTATAATATACATTATAATATAATTATAATATATAATGTAATTATAATTATAATATAATTATATAATACATACATTATAATATATTATATACAATATATAGTACACATGATAAGTTAAAATACGGTGCAATAAAAGGTAAACATACTGTGGCTATTTAGTTTCAAGTGCTCAATGGGCTCAACCACTATATGTTTACATTCTACTGCACCTATTAAACATCACGCCTGAGAATGAACCACCATCTAAATCACATCTGTACAGTAGTTATCATGCTCCACCTGGTCAGAGGGGTAACTGAACACTTAAAAAATTTAGAGGGTGTCATTTTTAAAAATCGTTTTAACATGTACTTTTCTGGCTCTCATTGAATACATGATGTGAAAACAAACAAACAAACAAACAAACAAACAAACAAATAAATAAATAAATGTGTGATTGTGTAATAATTTATATGTTAAACATCAGCAATTAAGTGTTTATTAAATTTATGAGACATTAATACTAAACCACATATGAATGAACTGTTACTTAAACAGCAGATTAAGATTTAAATAAAAAAATTCAACAATGACATTTTTATCCATTTATAGTTATACTTAAGGATGTTGAACTTTAGTGAAGGAAAATTCTTAAATGTTCTTAAATTACTAAGTTATTGCATCACTTATCAGTCTTTCTTTATTCTCTTACTTAATTTTTTAAAATAAAATCTCTGATTGTCATGTTACTGAGAAAGTGTAAAGAACTCTCAACTTCTTAAATTACACTTTAAAATCTGATTGTTATAAAACACTGACACTGGAGACTCCTTCATAAATATTACAGAACGGAAAACTCCCCATCTATAAATACATATGAAATATTTTTCATATGTACACAATGAAAAAATAAATATTTTTTTCATACATGTCCCTGTAAATGATCTGTTACTATAGAAACCATAAAATCTTAGAATAAGTGTTGTTATAGAACATTAATCAACACCTGTGTGGTGATATAACACATGTAACAAAAGGTCCAAAGAGTTGAGTAAATCATTAAATACATAAAGAATTGTATGAAGATATGTAAAATTAAAGAATAAAAATAAACTGAACACATAAATAACAAAAACAAAGGAAAGTTGATAAATTATAAATAAATGATTTTGATTAGCATGTTCTTCATTGTTTAATGTCCACAGTTTTAACTGTAAAAAGAGAGAGAGACTCTCTGCTTCATCAAAAGCTTAAAGATTAACATGATGATATTAATAATAATAATAATAATAATAATAGATTAAAATGTTACAATAATAAGGTGTTGACTGTATGACTGTAATAATAAATGTAGAAATGTAGAAGACTCTAGAAATGTAGACTGTAGAAATTAAATTTTATGTATCTAACTTAAAATAACTACAGTGCTAATATATAATAAATATCTTAAATTATAATAACTTTAATTGTTGTTGAATAAAAATATTATAATACTATAATAATAAATCAATACATTGATAATTTTCTATAAATAAGAGCTTATACTCCTAATAAAAATATATAACACAAATAATACTAAAGTGTTAAATATACAAAAAAATATACATGAAACATTAATAAACAAATATATTTTTTGCATAATAAATAACAGACAGAAGCCTTTCTGTTTATATATTAAATGTTTAAATAATTAAATCTTGTTTAATAAAATAGAGAAAAGATTTTTTAAATGTTTGATGTTCTTACCCTCTGCGCCATCAGCACGTACAGGTGTGAAGCTCAGTTTCCTTTAAATCAGCACTTCAGGTAAAGTGAACTGAAGTGAAGTGTGTATGTGTGTGTGTGTGTGTGTGTGTGTGTGTGTGTGTGTGTGTGTGTGTGTGTACAGTTATTACTAAATCACTAAATAAACACTTTTGTAATAATAATCTTTCATTTCTGATTCAGAAATAAAAATCAGTCTGAATGTCGCAGCCTCAGATTTTTGCTTCCATTTATTTTCTTGTTTTTATATTCTGTAGCTAAAATAAATCCCCAGATCTCTCCATCCTTTCTTTCATCACACCGCTGCAATTTCTGTGTGTGTTCACCAAAAGTCAGAAAGAGGAGAAGAAAAAAATATTTAAGGGGCGGAGACAAGCACACACATGAGGGAGGGATTTAACACACTGTGTGTGTGTGTGTGTGTCCAAAAATAAGCCAAAACGTGTGCCATTGTGTAATAAAGTTTCTTTATTAGGATATGTTTATAAATATTATATTGTTCGAAATAAACTCCAGTAAAATCTCTTCCTTGTCTTAAATGATTAAAAGGAAACACAGAACTAATTTTCCCCCTTGTTTGAATTTATTTGTTTTTATTTGATTTTAGCATTCATAAAAAAATAATTAAAATAAAAAAATTAGGTAAAAAAATAGATTAGACAGTCTGTGAGCAGACACTCGGGATGTCTGTCTGACGTTGAGTGTGGGATCTGTGATGTATAGTGTTGTGCAGTGTGGTGTTAAATGGTGTGGTTGTGTAGTGTTTTGTGTTGTAACGTGCAGTGTAATGTTGTGTGGTGTTGTATGGTGCAGTGTGTCAGTGTGATTAATGATCGCTGCTCATCACTGAAACATTAAATTAGAATCTTATTATAATAATCAGATCAGATCTGATGAATCAGGCTTAAACACTCAGGTCTGTGCACTGCTTTAGATTACATGGCTTCTGCTTACATTAAGTATACATTATATTATATTATATTATATTATATTATATTATATTATATTATATTATATACACTCCATCATTAAAACGTTTAATTCTTTATTTAGTGGTTAAATCATTTATTAATAAATAAATGTACAGACAAAATACATTACATAAAGTCTAATTTATCGTTATTATCCATATTTTGTGTATTGTGTATATAATGTGTATCAATGACACTACACCATATAGAGATGTAATAAGATCTGATATAAATACAAAAACTCTGATGTTTGTTTAGAAAGAAAAAAAATTCACACTTTGTGTGAAAAATAAATCAGTAAGTCTTTCAGGGGAAATGTGGAATTTGTGGCCTTTTTTTACTTTATTAGTTCAAATCTATTAAGTTATTATAATAATAATAAAAGTTATATCTTAAGTTAAAGACATATAATAAAAAGTAGAAAAGGAAATAAAATGTTTTACTCTTTAATTATATCTACAGTCATTTATTCACAGTTAACTTATCTTAAACAGCAACAGTATTCTATCAGACATTACTGAATATTATATTACTCTCACACTCACACCCTCAGAATCTCCTAAATTGTATATTTCTAAATAAAATGCCCCAAATCCTGTGTCTGAATCTGAAGTCAGAATTGTTTAATTATTTATCCCCAACATCGAAATCTCCTAAATGTTTGTTCTGAGGGTAAAATCTTGATTAAGTCTGTAAAAATTTAAGGAGGAAAGAAACACACACACACACACACACACACACACACACAGAGAGAGAGAGAGAGAGAGAGAGAGAGAGGCTGTACTAGTTTCACATACAGTTAATTCATATCCACGGAACATATATATTTTAATTTACACATAGGCGCCACCTGCAGGTCAACAACAACCACAACAACAACAACAACTACATCAACATCAACAACAAAGAGATTATTAAAGAGATTATTAAGTATACATACCTAATAAGTATATAATAATAATAATAATAATAATAATAATAATAATAATAACGAGAACAACAACAACAATTATTATTATTATTATTATTATTATTATTGTTGTTGTTGTTGTAGTATTGATTATATTATTATATTAATTATTATATTAATAAATATTGTTGTTGTTATTATTATTATGTTAAAAACAGTGTATGATAAAACTGAAACCGTATAACACACACACACACACACAGACACACACACACACACACACACACACACACACAGAGAGAGAGAGAGAGAGAACACAATTTTAAATTTAACAAATATTAATGTGTAATTTTAATGTAAATTATAAATCCTGATAAAGTAGTAAGACTGATGGAAGAACAGTGAGCACAACACCCAAGGCTATATTATTTTCTCTCTCTCTCTCTCTCTCTCTCTCTCTCTCTCTCTCTCTCTCTCTCTCTGTGTGTGTGTGTGTGTGTGTGTG
>JAOVVF010000034.1:12305410-12316392 GCA_028565595.1 Duopalatinus emarginatus | reverse complement strand
TATTTTCTGTCCAGGTGGTAAAATGTGGAGAAAGATACAGGAGGTGAAAAACTGGAGGAGGTGGAGAAACACATCAGCAAAGATGATCTCAAGTACTGGCATGACCAACTGTCCAGAAGGTACAAAGGTCAGTCCTGAACAACTCCTGCTCTGTTTGTAGGGACTCGATAGCCCATAGCAACAAGCCTTGTTCCTCATACACCTGGAGCAGGATACCACATGGGACATGGTCAAATGCCTTCTCCAAATCCACAAAAGACGTGGATTGGGGGCAAACTCACATGTACCCTCCAGGACCCTGGCATGAGTATAGAGCTGGTCCAGTGTTCCATGACCAGGATGGAACCTGCACTGTTCCTTCTGGATCCGAGGTTTAACACTCTTCTCCAATATCCCTGCAGACTTTACCGGCAAGGCTGACAGGTGTAATCCCCTTAGAGTTGGAACAGACCCTCCTGTTTCCATTCCTAAATAGGGGCACCACCACCCCATCTGCCAATCCAGAGGTTTGATCCTCAATATCCATGTAATGTCAAAAAGACATGTCAACCAAAACAGTAACTTGGGACAGAACTCATTCACCCCCACATCCCTGCAACCTAACTTTTTTGCCCTTCAGTGATGTCTGAACAGTCCCCAAACTCTGGTTCCTCTATAGGAAGGCATGCTGGTGGATTAGGAAGATCCTTAAAGAATTCCTTCTAACATGCAATGATGTTCCCATTTGATGTCAACAGATCCAAGTGTTGGTGGAACAGTGTTTTCCCCTTGATAGCTAATACAACCTCTTGGCCCATGGGAGAGTGGACCCATGTTACTCTTTCTGGCTTAGTCCACTTACCAAGGAGTCCCTTCCTCAGACCTGTCTCTAAGGTGGGACCCTGGTAAACCTCTTCCGGGCGAGGGAACCTGAGTCCTACTGGCCATGTTCACAAAGGTCTTTTTGGATCACTATTTGTCTGGCCCATCACACAGGACCAGTTTGCTTTAGGAGACACTATAGGGGCTATTGACCTTGACAACGCAGCTTCTGTGGTCACACAGGCATGCAAACCCCTTCACCATGATAAGGTGGTGATCTGAGAAGGGGCGCTGTCTGGGAAATTAAGTTGTTAATGACTGATACTTTATTTATTTTAACAGTTTAACAGTAACATCCGGCACATCCTGTTATTTCACTTTTTTTTGGTTTATGTTGTGATCAGAGAGTTAAATATTATTTGAAGATGTTTTCAGGTGTATTTCAGGTGAAATTAATACAGAAATTTCAGTGTTTTTGTTAATTTAAATGCATTTGGTTTCTTAATAGTTTTGAATAGTAATTTCAGTATTCACTCCTCACTATGCCTATCACTGAAATTGGCACTAAATTGACATCCACTGTTTTGCTCTACAGAGAGGTAAAACTTCTCTATCTCTTCCTCCTTCTCTCTTGGGGACACTTTGAAGGAACTGGGTATTTTTGATGCATTCTCTGACAATGCAGACTTCTCATGGATGAGTAAGGACAATCTGAAGACTTCTAAGGTATGGTGAGACATCTGAAGGTTAATCTGATAGTTAATCTGAAAGTTAATCTAATGATTAATCTGAATGTTTATGTGAAGGTTAATTTGAAGGTTAATCTGATAAAAATCTAAAGGTTAATCTGATGGTCAATCTGAAGGTTAATATGATGATTAATTAGTCCCAAACAGCAGGTTCTTTGGCTAAATAGATTGTTGAAAAAGGTGCTACGTCCTATATAATTAAAAACTCTAATGCTCTACCACATGTTCTCCACCAAACAGTCCTGAAGGTTGATGAAAAAGGAACTGAGGCAGCTGCTACCACCACTATAATGATGTCGAACTCTATGCCATACACCATGAACCTCAACAGACCCTTTCTCATCTTCATAGAGGTTAAAGTCAGCGCTATGATTCAGATTGTAGGATAGGTTGTAAACCCATGTGTTATTTTAGGTTGTTATTCTTGTGATTTGAAACACAGCCAGATAATCAGCAAAACTACTAAAAACATATTACAGATAGCAATCCATAAAAAATTATGGTGTTTAAAAAATTAGTCTGGAGTTTGTATACTGTTGGACTCTGGACACAAGTCTGTTTGTTCAACTTACAGTTCTTTAGGAGAAATTCAATAATCGGTACTGGGGTCAATATACAGGCAAACAAATACAGTCTAACAGTCTAACATATCCTTAGAAAACAGGCAAAGATCAATGTGAGAAAATGCTCAAAACAAGGTCTAAATACACAGAGCAGGTTCTGAACATTAAAGGGCCCAAAGTAACATTGTAATAGTTATAGTAATATAAAATATGAAAATTATTTTCTATGCACAAAGGAATACAATTAACATCCCATTATAATGAGTGAGGAATGAAAACCAAAGCAACTGAGCAAGAATTATACACACAGGGAAAAAACAACTGCATTACAATCACACAAATAAATATTGAGGTTATCGACAAATATTACAAAGAAAATTTAAACAATTAACTGTACACATAAATACCAAAATAAATAAAATAATATAAAATAAACACTAATAAGAAATAGTACATTTCAGCACAAATATTTCTGCTTCTTTGTTGTTGTTTTTTCTTTTGCCTGAAACTCTTCAGTAAGCTTTAGATATATATAATCTAAAATATAGTCTAAATGCTAAATGTAGTTTCAAAACGTCTCTTTCAAAACATCACTTTCAATCGATTCTACTGTTGATGCCCCAAATTATTGCCTGCTTTTAACTCCAATTCACGGCAACATAACGGACTACAAACTCCATCACATGATTAATCACATAACCCACTTACTAGTTCCTGTTCCCTTATTACTATCTCAGCACAACTTTTTCTAATCACCAGTTCCTTTAAACACTTCATTTCCTGTGCTCAGCTTGTTTGACATCAGCAGTGGTTCATTAGCAGCCGTTGGCCATAAGTTTAAATTATTAATTCTATTGATTGTTTTTAAATTCTTTTATTTGTTGTTTTGCTCTGATCATCAACTTTGGTACACTAGATACTAGCTAGTTATCTATGGTTAATTATTAACTATATCAACACATGAAAGCAAGAAAGTAGAAAAATCGTCTACTCTGCTTCTGGTGTTTTTGGTCATGACAGCTGCATGATCGTTGCTTCTTTGTGATCTTTGTGATATTTTTAATGCTATTCCATAGTTTTGTAAATTTTACATTTTAGCTTCACTTTTTAGGGAAACTGCTGGAGATTGCTTAAAAAAAAAATCTTAACAATGGTATGCTTGAAAAACCTCATTGGGGCCACCTGGTGGACCTAAGCAACTGGATTTAATTACAGAAATAAATGGCCCTAGGTGATAAGAAACAGCAGGGACAGGTCTACACACTAACACATGGAAACAAGATTCTTAATCAGGGGACTAATCCAGTGATGAGTCAGGGTGTGAGTTCAGAAATTGCATTAGTGAAGTTAAAAATATAAATGTAAATCCCTGCTCTGAACTTTACCTCTAACCACCAGCAGAGGTCAGTCTATCAGTCTATCATTTCAGAGATCATTTAATCTTAAGGAGATCCTCACTTTGTTTCCACACATATGCTCTCTCTCTCTCTCTCTCTCTCTCTCTCTCTCTCTCTCTCTCTCTCTCTCTCATGTACTGTATGTTAAAGCTGGTATTTTCTGACATTCCACAAAATAAATTTTAAGTCAAGAGGATATGTATGAACTGTATTTTGAGTGGTTGTAGGACAAAGTAACAAAGCTAGTACATGTTAAAATATACTCTTTATTAGAGCACATTTACAAGTAAGGCTACAGGATTTGGACCATATCCACTTTGGGTATGATGATGTTTGTCATAGAAGGTGGGGTGGAGCGGAGCCAGTGTCAGTCTAACTGTAAATGAGTCTGTGCCACATTTGGACCAGACATGAAAATGAGTCATAGATCTGAACCAAATCTGGGTCAAATGTAATGAAAGTCAATGTAAAGCTGTGCCAATTCTGGCCCAAATTCAAATCAGATGTGCAAAACGTATCTGTGTCAGTTTGGGCCCGTTGTGCAAAAACAAGCTGGGCTAAATTTGTCTCCCAGACTTGTTACAGATCTTCTGACCAGTCTGGGCAAGATTAGGACCAGAATAAATCTGCTATCAGGGTAGTTTAACTGGATTGCGATCTGATGTGTGTGAATTTAATGGGGCACTGCAGTAATCCATGACAATTTACTCTATATGGTTTGACTTGCAAGAGACATTCACAACACCTAACTTTCATTAAAATTTTTATTGACATTGTTATTTCAGTCGGACAAACTGGTCAGTCTAATAAACTTCCAAAACATTACCCATTCATAGATAATTAACAGCAAGATCCAAATACATTTGCTAGTCTGTTTGAACTGAAAAATGATGGTAGTTCATTAGTCTGTGGGTCAGAGAGCTGTTATTTTTCTGCAGGGTTGGCGATCTTGCCCATGAAGAGGATGCTCTTGACATCTTCTTCCAAAATAAAGACCAGGAATGGTCTGTTTATTTTTATGGGTAATGGCATAGCCCTCTCTACGATCTCTACAACTGTGGTACCAGCTGCTTCAGTGCCTTTCTCATCAACACTGAGGACTGCCTTGTGGAGAACCTGTTGATATATTGAAAGCAAGAATAAAGCCAACATAACACATTTCATCAGTTTCTAGTTGTCAGTTATGATATTTACTGAAAAGTAGATGTCCCTACATACTTTGGAAACCTTCAGCTCTTTATCTTCACTTATTCCAGTGAGGTTTGCGTGGTCTGAAAATGCCTCAACAATACCCATTTCCTTCAGAGTGTCCCCAAGATCGGCAGAAGCAGAGATGGAGAACTTGGGCATATAAAGTTCTACAGACCTAAAAGAAATACAGGAGTGATGGAAGACATGGAAAATCTAAATAAAGCTTGCTGTGATAGAACATCTAATTTTTCAGATGGTTGGCACGGCATTACCTTGGGTGGGCTTTGCTTAGCCACTCATTAAGCTGATCTTTGGTAATGTGTTTCTCCACTTCCTCCATTTTTCCCTCATGAGGAAAAACGATCACCATGGAAACATTGCCATGATACTGCAACTTAATAAGGGTGAGGTTCCTGGACATGTAGATATGGTATTGCTCATACTTAGCCTTCATCATGTCCACAGAGACCGTCTTTTTTCCCCCCAGTTGAAAGTTAGCTTTGTGGGTGGCCTCTGCTAGGAAAGGCTTTTCCCATTTACCTTAGAGATTAGGTTAAAGGGTAAAAAATTACTTGCAATTCATCCAAAAAATATATAGATCTTAATGTGTGTTAAATATTGCTGAGATACTGACTCTACCTTTGAAATAGATGTAGTTGATGAGCAACATGACGGTTTCTTGGTCCAGACTCTTGACCATGTCAGTGATGGTGTCCCTGGTTTTCTTGGCGATGAACTTGTTGACCTCTTCAACAGCAACTTCAGGTTTGGAAAAGTCCACAGTGAAGGCCTCTGTATGGTAGAAGTGCTGAAGATCCTTCAGAAACTTGTCGACAGGTTTGAAGCCTTCTCGGATAGCCACACCACCTCCTGTCTCCAGCAACATGGCCTCCTGGCTGTGGCCCAGCATGTGCAGCAGGTGCTCATAGGCTTCATTGACCTGATCCTCTGTGAAGGAACTATAGCCCAGAGTGCTGAAGATTTGGGAGTGGGTGTTACCCTTGGCACCCAGAGCCAGCATGGACAGAGCCAAGGAGATGCTTAGTGGAGAGAAGAAGATGTTCTTGCCTTTGGCATCAACGTGGCTGGAGAGTTTATTGTATAATGCAAAGGCAAAGTCAGCATTATGAGGTGCGAGTTTGTGGCATAAGACATCTTTTTCTTGGTGATCTGCTGAATGTTCTCCATGATTGTGGCCCTCATGGTCAGCCAAGGCCACCATCAACAGGAGGGAAAAAGTTAAACAGCACTGGATCTTTTGCCTCATTTTAACACCTGAACAGAAATATAAAAAAAAGGGATAGTACAAGTTAAATAATACAACTGGTTAGAGAACCAGTTTTTGGTGTTCTCGTGGAGTTGACCAGGGCCAAGTGGCTGTGTTGACCAAGACCTCATGTATTCAGCAACAAAAGGTGAACCAGGTTGCCCTGGCCATCCGATTAGTCATATATTTATGGTAACATCTATAACCTTTTATTCTCTTTACTTTTGTTCTGACCTGCCAGGGCAGTTTCCTTTGGAACTTGTGTAAGTCACTCCATAGTAATTATTCATAAATAAAAAAGTATGTGATTTCATGAAGCAAAAATGATTAGACAACCTTACATAGTCATATATATAAAGAAAAACACAGGCCAGTGAACATCGCACTTAGGCCTGGACCTTGGGCACCACTGTCTTAGAGTCACGTAAAAAGTAGCCATAGCACTTGTCAAATTGCATTTCATTGAAGAAGACACTTTGTAATCGGCATTTAATTATGCTTGTGCAATTACTTCTTTTGCCCAGTAGACTAACCTTTCTCTAGAAAATGAAGCCATGTTGTGGTGCTCCCCAGAGCACAAAAAATTTTTGGTCATCAGTTTTACCTATCTTTCTCAGTGAGGTCACATGCTCGCATGGTTTGTTTGCATCAGATATGATGCAATATGATATGATGTTAAACAACATACATTCTTAGACACTCCTTTTACTGCAGGCTTCTCAACATGCCTGACAGACATTTTATCATAGAATGTCCGGATAGAAACCTACTAGCTGAAAATAAATTTGTAGAGCGCTTGTAACAATGGACATTGTCCCAAAGCAGCTTTACAGAAATGATGGAAATTGGTTTAACATTTGTAGAAATCCCAGTATAAATCAGCTACATCCCTGGAGATGCATCCTGATGTTAAGATCTTCTGCAGCTTATCCACAAGGCAGCCGCAAGACCTGTTTTCAATCTTACCAATCTTATCAGTTCTTGCACACCACCTCACTGCTATACTCCTTCCCTTCAGTCCGGCTTTCTGTTGCCACCCACTTCAGATATAAAACACTCACAAGTTGCCTACAAAAAAAAAAACCAGACCATCGCCCTCCTACCTTCAAACTCTCATCACTACCCCTCTGCACCACATTCTGTCCTGATCACTAATACGGCCTGACTGGATCCACTACCTCTAGATCCAGTCACCTATTCAGACACAGCATGCTGATAAGCTTAAAATGTGATTTGTCTTGTCTAATATGCAAAATCTGTTACAATTTACCTTCCATATTGCAAATCTGTTTTGCACCACATTTGGATCCGGCACTGGAATACCTAAGAACAATTCTCAGTAGGTAATTTACTGGTCTGCATAAGGCAAGAACGTTTTCATTGTTTACATTGTAAAAATCTTATGGAACCTCTCTTTTAAAATAAATAGATAATAAAAATTAGATGAAAATGATTTAAATCAGCTCCAATGATTTAAGTTTGTTGTTTTTTTTAACTCTGATTTAACTGTTTTCTTAATTAATGAAATCATCTTATGTAATATACAAAAACGTTAACATAAAGATGCAAATTTTACAAAATATTTATGACCAGTACACCAATATAAACAGGTATAACAAAAAGTACTATACAGGTTTACTGGTCAGATCATCAGGTGCATCAGTGGGGTTTAGTGATTTAACAGCCCTGTACATTTTGTTAGAGACAAAACCCTGATGATGCCACAGCCATCCATGACCCAAAGTCCACAGAGTATTACTGGTGGTCCTAGAGAGTGGTGTGGGAGGCTGTAGGGGGAACACTGTTTCCCATATGAATGATAGGGAGACTAGCTAATCACAGCGTCTGCACCATAGAAAGTCATTCAGATGGCATTTAGCAAATATTTAAATATATGTATTGTTTTAAGAATAAAAATCAAGTTACATGATTTTTACAGTTATTTTATTGAGTTCTGGTGACACACAAACTATTTGTTGTTTTGTGTCTGGTGAACTTGTTTGGTGAAATAACAAAGAATTATTTTTAATTTCTGGCAACTTAGTTAAATACTGAGTGATTTAATGGTTTGGGTGACTGAATTCTCCCGCCTTTTTGTAATTTCTCCCTCACAGCTCCAAGTGATTACAAAAAGTCGAAACATTTCTCATAAGCAAGGTGAGTGCTGTATTTGTTAACTACATATGTTTTTATCACCCATGTGGCTGTTTTACTTTTGTAAAACATTCAGTTAAATTCATTTTGTAGCTCTGTTTAAGCTGCCGGTATGAACTCATTAGCTGCTATATAGACCGTAATATTTGTTAAAAACATTTTTATGTACTCACACAAATGGTTTTTACTTTTGTAATACAATCAGTTCTGCAAGTTTTGCGGTTGTGTCTAAATATCGTAGGCTCAAACTATGTGTTACCCAGTTACCTAATTAGCCACCCAGACAGTTAGCCAGCTGGCTTTATTAAAAAAAAAACAAAAAAAACATGTTATATCTGTAACAGATGTCTTCATGTCCCATATATGTCTTTTGCTTTTATGACCAGAGCTGCTCTGTCCTGTATTGTGTCTGTTCAAGGGCCGTAGGCACAAACTAATTAGTTAGCCAGTCAGTCAGCCAGACAGCATTCTTTCATAGTCTTTCCTAGTCCATGTTATGTGTTGTGGTCAATTCTATGACCTACACGGGTGTTTTGTGCAGTGATATTATTAACTCGAATATTTGGTTTGGTTTACTTTAGTGAGAAAGTCTGACGTTACTGGGAAAGAAGCTTGAGTTGGGTAAGAAGAGGTTTTCATTTAGAGTAATGCAATTCTCAGAATTAGTCTTAGAATATTATTAGAATTATTAAAATAAAATTTAAATTAATCTTAGTATATGCTAGGTAGTTATACAGCTATATTTAAAACAAATATTTTAAAACATTACTTAATTTTTTTAGGTTTGATCAACTTATCAAAAATATCTGGTCATGTTGATGTTCATGTTATTTAAGCCTTCACCTTCTGTGGGTGGTATTATGTGTGTGATATTGAATGAATGAATGATAGTGTGAATGAATGAATACATACATAAATACATACATACATACATATAAATAATACAATAAATAATATAATTAAAATAAAACAAAATATGGATATTTTTTAACATCTGAATGTTGGTGAACAATGTCGTCTAAAAGTCCAAACATGATTTGTAGTAATTTTTTAGGTTTGAAGAATGAATCATGTTTTTTTTCTGTATAATATTTTATTTATTCTTACACAGCTGCAGTTTATGTTTTTATATGATACTTATAAGTTATATGCTTCAATCTTATAAATCTGGATATTTAATTCAAGAATTTATGCATTAAAGGGTCTAAAAACAAAATGATGTATATTTTATATTTAATGTTTTTAACAATTCACAAAATTTAAAATCCACTGTAAGTGTTTCTACAGATTCTACAGATACAGATGTTACTGCATCTAAATCAGTATTTTGTTTGTTTTAACTCTTGGACATATTTGATAAATAAACTCAACTTTACTATAGTCAACACATCTGATCTCAGACAGACATGAAATAAGTTTAAGTTTTATCCTTATGTCCAGTTTTATAACATTAAAATAAATAAGAGTAAATATCTGATTCAGACTCTATAATAAACATAAATTACAAATAAATGAGTCTATGTTCATCATTTAACTATTTGTGTGTATTTATATCTAGAATTTATTTTGAATGAATCAAACTACAAAATCAAACAATACAAATTTAATTAAAATACATTAATTTATTTTACATAATTAATTAATCTATTTATGTATACAAACAACAATAAACTTGTCATAAATGTTAATTTAATTGAATGTAATCTAATTGAACATTAAAGTGTAAAAATTTGCTTTAATTATATTCAATATTCAATTGTATTACTTTCATAATAAGATTCACTACATTACTAACTAAAAATATAAGCTTAATGTTTCACATAGAATAAAATGAACTGCTACTTACATTCAGTGTTTCCACATGCAATCAGGATTAAAGTAGGCTTATTTTATAGAGCATGAACTGACCCCTGAAAACCTTTTAAACATTAACTACCCTGAAGGCCAGGAGGAAAAGGTCCAGTCTAAATCATGCTGCTGATCTGATGAGTCATCAGTTGAAGTTTCAACATAAATATTTGTTTTCAGATTCACCAAGTTTACGAATCACTCGACTTTTCATTTGCAGATCATAAGAATATACACTCAGTAAGAGCAGAGCAACACAGCAGACAAATGAGTAACAAAATCATAAATGAACTAAAACAAAGCCTTGAACAGATCCCTGAGGGACACCGCTGGATATTAACAAAGTAGAGAGTAGAACATGAACTAGACATTGAGACAAGTTCTCTTAAACTAAATCAGTTTTCTATTTCTATTTCTATTTCTCATAGTGTGTTACTTAGTGTCTTAATTATAGACAAATTAATTCCTCCCCTTTTTCTTTTTATAATAATAATAATAATAATAATAACACACAAATGTCAGGACAACCCGTCAGCCGCTTCGCATCACATGACCCAGTCACAGTTCCCATAATCACTCACCCCTGGGTCTGATTTTTCTCTGATTAGCACACGTCTATACTCACAGCTTTCACGTGCCACTTGTGTATATCTGCACTGTTTCATTCCTTGTGTCCGTGGTCTTGAACCTCGCTCTTGTTTTGGCTCACTGTTTGTATTTTTTTTCCAATAAAATCAATCAGATCAGTAAAATCACAGAGAGCAGGACCTAATGATGGATTCAGGAGAGGTTATGAAGATCAGCTCAGACTTTGTTTTTTGGGGGGCTAAAAACTGTAGCAGGAGTTGGAAGCTGGAAGCAGGAAAAACTAGACCGTCTGTTCCATTTCCACAGAAAATCCAAAGAAGTATCTGTTGGTAATGTCTTGGTGTCAGATCATAGTCCATATCTCGACAGGTCAGATCTGTTTAGAATGGTGTTAATGTTAAGGCTGATTGGTGTGTATATTAGC
>JAOVVF010000034.1:12284444-12303429 GCA_028565595.1 Duopalatinus emarginatus | reverse complement strand
TCTGTAGGTAAAGATTTACTTATGTTTTAGGAAATCAGGCACTGTTTTAGATTATAGACTAGACCATCACTATTTTGTTCAGTAGAGGGCGATGTGGTGTTAGAAATTTCTCTTTCAGACTTCACTGGAAACACTTGACTGATAATCACAGTTTATCACCACAGAGTACCCTTTAAAATGCACACACACACACACATACACACACATCACTTATCAGACAGCAACAAGCTACATGTTGATGATGTAATATTAATGTAATGCTCTTAAATACCCCAGGAATGTACCAGAATTATATTTCACACCTATTAATCCCAAACTGATGGAAAATAGAAAAAAACATCCAAAATCTCACTGAAAATCAAAGATTAGAGAGAAAACGTCCAAACACTGGACGCAGATTTGTGTATCAGACGTCTGTGTTTTTCTCTCCCATTAATCTCCAGAGCCTCAGATTTATCTCTTGTTTATATAAAGGCATAGAAAGTTCAGTCCTGCTTCACCTCCAGCAGATACGACACCAACCGGCTGCTTCCACACTGCACTATTAATCATCTATAATCATAAATCGTAATCATATCATATTAATCATCTATAATCATAAATCATATTAAACATCTCAACTTAAGTGCCAGAAAAACTGGTACAGGGAGTAAGGAAAAAATACATTACTATTTCTTAGTATTTAATTTTAAATATTATATTATTATATTAATATTCTGTAGGTAATGAACACCATACTTAATACAGAAGGCTCCACAATTCTGCTGTATTCTGAGATGTAGGATTTCTGTCTTCCACAGCATGTTACATTGCATCTCAGATGTGTTTAATAACATTGAGATCTGGTGACTTGTGTGAATGGCAAGGATCTGGACATTTCCTCCTCCACTCACGACTTTGTTCCTCTAGTGAGTTGACGAGAAATTACTCAGGAAAAGGTTTTGTATTGTTTTTCTGAAACGTATTGTGATGGAATAAACTGATAGACACAGATAGAGACAGTCATCCTGCAGCCATCCTCCTCCGTTCCTCTCCAATCGATTCACTCAGTCGGTGAAGTGAGGAAACATCTGTTCAGTTCCTATAGACTGATTTAGTCTGTCTTTCTTTCTTTCTTTCTTTCTTTCTGTCTTCCCAGGTCCTGTGGCTGTAAAACAAGCCCAAATCATCGCCCCTTGACAGTCGGTATGAGACGTTTGTGCTGATGTGCTGTGTTTGATTTTTACCAAACATGGCTCTGTGAATTATGGCCAGACATCTCCACTTTGGTCCTGTCTATCCAAAGGACATTGTTCCAGAAGTCTTGTGGTTTGTTCAGATGAAACGTTTCCCATGTCCACAGTGCTGCTATGTTCTTTTTAGAAAGAAGAGGCTTTTTCTTGGGAACCTTTCCAAACAAGCCATACCTGTTCAGTCTTTTTGTACTTGTATTTGTATTGTCATGTACAGCTAACATGCTAACTGAGTCCTGCAGTGTCTGAGATGTAGCTCTTGGGTTTATTACAATTTCTCTGTGCATTGCAAGGTCTGACCTTGGGGTGAATTTGCTGGGATGTCTACTCCTTGAAACTTTCCCACTTTCTCACTGTAGAATGATGGACTGATATTTGGAACAGGTCTTATAACCCTCCCCAGGCTGATGTGCAGCAGGAATTGTTTATCTAAGATCATTGCTGATGTGTTGCTTTCTTGTGATTGTGGTAACACACAAGTAAACAGGCAAAACCTCTGCTTTTATCGAGGTGCTCACACCTGCTAATGAACATTATCCAGGGCATTTGATTAGCAGCATGTGGCTGCTATGGACCCTAACCCTAATATTTCCTATGGAAGGGGTAAGGGGGTACTTTTACCCACTGCTTCTGCAGACTTTATCTAGTGTTTGTTAAATAAATAATGACAAGATACCGTGTGTTGTTTTTCATGTGAGGTTACCTATTTTTAAGGTTTAAGAACCAGAAGATTTTTGATCATATCCTAATGCATGAAACCATCTTCCTATAACTGTATATAAATATAACATGCTGTACGTCAGGATTCTGTCTGATGAGTCATTTATAAAACTTCTGTTTCTGTTCTATATTTAAAATAACAATAAATTTAAACTTCCACAATATCTCAGATGTCTGATCTCTATGACGACTTTAAGATCAGAACTCCATCCCCAAGCACTCCGTATTAAGCCTATCAGTGTCCTGCGCCTGCTCTCATGTATATTTATAACACTTGTTCAAGAGCCCAGGAGTAATAACTCAGTGGTGCTGAAACCTTCTGACTCTAATCCAACATCTTAATCACTGACCTATTACTAGCCGAATAACCACACCCCCTCATCTCCTCCTCCCCATCCTCCTCCTCTGATCTTCTTCCGCCGGTCCACATCCTCTTATCTGCTTCTTACTTGAATATGAATCCTGAATTCTGTGGATTGTCTGCTGTCCATGTGCCTGTGAAAGATCTGTTGCTATGGAAACAATAATGTATTGGACCAAGTGCATTACTATAAACCTGCATTAATATCAGAGGTGCTGTTCTAGAACATTAATCAACACCTGATGGCTCAATCAGGATCCGGAACTCAACACTAGTATGGTGTAAATAAGACCATTAACACCGCTGATGAACTTTAGAGTGTACCTGAGGGTAAAGTATGTGTCTTTTTAATAAGAGATTAAACCGAAGATATTAGCCTCAGATTCCTAAAAGTTAAAAAGTTTTAAAACCTCTAAAGCTGAAGTTCGTCTGATTAAGTATCAGATCCTGAACAACTCTCATGATTGTGTTTGTGAACGAAAACAGGGTGGCTTTGTTATTCTTCTGCTCTCTCCTGCTTTTTTTTATCTACATCTACATCAGTATTCACATCCTACTTCCAACACTCAAGTGTTTTGTTTACACCAGCCACACAAACACACTCTGGTAAATCAGACTCCAGCACAGGCATTGTTTCACCACATTTCTAAGAATCGTTGGATAGATATCATGTTAAGAGTGTGGTGAGTCTGCATGTGAGAAGCCGAAGGTGAAGCATGGATTTTCATCTTCCAAGAAATCCATCCACCATTCCACATCCTGCTTCCCCAAAATGGTGCCGGCCAGGATATTTAGATTAGTGCATTACCTTTATTCCTGAATATTAAATTCAACAAACACACACAAAAACATTGTATTTGTTTTTTAACCTTCAGGGAAATCACTGTAAGGATCTGTATTCTTTGATATGGTGAAGTTTGTAAAGAGATATTTATGGAAGGAATCTCCAGTGTCAGTGCAGAGGAGTCATGTTAATTTCATGTTAATTATAAATAATAATAATAATAATAATAATAATAATAATAGGCTCCCATGTGGTCCAACAGAAAAAAAGTCTTGCTGTTTGCTAAGTTAAGCCATGCTGCCGTGTTCTTTTGAGAAAGTAGAGGTTTTCTACTGAACCCTTTCAAGCAAGCCATACTTGTTCAGTCTTTTTTCTTATTGTACTCATATGAAGTTCAACAGTTAACATGCTAACTAAAGCCTGTTTTTTTTTTTTCATTTTCTCAGAACATTGCACATTTGACCATGGGGGGAATTTGTTGAGACATCTCCTGAGAAGACCAGCAACTGTGTTGTATGTTTTCCACTTGAATAATCCTTATAACCCTTTCCAGAATGATGGGCAGCATAATAATAATAATAATAATAATAATAATAATAATAATAATAATAATAATAATAAAAGAGTGACTGGAAAAGTAACTAGAGTGAGAACAGAAAGTCATTAGTTTAATTAGTATATTAATAGTAATAAATATTTGCTGTAATAAAGTCTGATATTACAAAATGAAAACATAATGAATCATGAATGTGTTGCTGTGGTGTAAGAGGAATAAAACACTAGTGTTTTCAGAGCAAACAAATGAACACAGTAACATTATTTCATTACTTCAATGCTAAATACTGTAATGTAGCATATTTTTTAGGATTATAGTTTAATATTTATTATTAAACATTATTATAAAATATTATTAACATCATTATTAATATTCTTGTAAAGCTTTGTTAGGATCCAGTTACGACCCTGTAAATATGCCTGGACAAATAACTGATGAGCAGAAGCATTCTGGACCGTGTGGCTATAGTGGTGTGAACTGCAGAGGTCTGTGAGGTGTTTGGAGAAGGAGTAAAAGGAGGGAGGATTAGAGGAGTGGAGAAAGAGAGAAAGCGATAGAGAGAAAGAGAGAGAGAGAGAGAAAGAGCGATTCTATACAAACGAGTTCTGAATTCATGATCAGCTCTCGGAGAGATGTCTTTCGGCCTCCAGCTGTGAAACCTGTTCACTCTCACAGCACGGCACAAAAATCCCTGTCCTCATCCAGGAACTACTCAGGAACCACACTTTCTATCGTCTTTACAGGCTGAAAATGAGATAGGGTGTTAGATAGGGTCCTACGTATACAACACGGAGACCTGAGATCAGATATAAATATAAAAGAGGCTGCATGTGTTTAACTGAACGAACGTGAAACACAGGACCCCTGAGGGTTTTATCCACTCTGCTGTCCAGACATTTGGCAGTCTGGAGGAATCTGAAAATCCTGTTTGGATGGCTGCTGTAATTTTTCTCCCAGCTGTGAACACACACTGTCTCATTTTTAGACTGAAGTGGCAGTCAGAATACCTGGCATCCTTTCAGTCCAGAGTTTCAGGTCTCACTCCAAACGTCTGAGTACAGAACCAGGACCTGAGCTTATTCCACTTGTCAAACACTAATAAAACATTCTCATGCTTTTAAGAAACTGTTACTTAAACCTGAGACATCTCTGTTGCGCAGCTGTGAGAAATCACTGTTCCCACATGATGATGGTCCCATACATTCAAATTATCTTCACTGGAAGAACGTCATCAATGACTGTGATTAGAACTGTTATTCAATACACTGGAAAAACACCAGTGCTCGTTAGAAACGCTATAAAAACAACCAGCAGAAACTAATACATCACAGAAGACCAACATCTGTAATACTCTAAACCAGACCACTGTCCCACCTGGCCAGATGTGGAAGCTCTATTGGGTGTGGATTGTTTAATTTGTAAAAACAATCCCTACATTCACTTTTTTATTTTATTTATTTTGTCAGTGCTTCAGCTCCACCATATTCCAGTCAAGACTTCCCAGGATTCATGGTGTTCCACCAAAATGGTGCCCATGCCATGCCCATTCATTCATCATTACCAGAGTTTTAGTTTCATTGTTGTATTGAGAAGTCTCACATCTCTGTACCAAGCTGTTTTCCTGGGTGAGCTTCCGTAGGCTTGTGATAAAGGAACTATAAACTACCCTTGGGACCAGAATTTCGCCAGTTCGATCCCCACAACTGACAAGGCTCGACTGAAGGCTCCTTGAGTAAGGCACCCCACCTCCAGGCACTGCAGATAGGGCTGCCCACCACTCTGGGCATCTGTGTGTTCACTTCTGTGTATGTGCGTGTTTCACTGTATGGATGGATCAAATGCATTAGTCAATTCCACTGCAGAGTAATAAAAAATGTTGTTCGCTTTAACCATCTGGCTCTGGTTTTTTGTCCCTGTCCCTTTGCCTTTGCCATGGATAGTCTGTTTGCAAATTGCTGGGTACTGACCATGAGTTTTGCAAAAATGTCTTGGATTTTGTTTGCCTGATATTTTTCTAAAACTGTCATTAAAACACCTGAACTTGTGTCCTAATCCTGTCTCGGTGAGTGTCTCTCCACCTCAGAACTCTGAGTTATATTCTGACATACTCATCATGTCCACTCAGTATCTGGAAGTGTTTGTTCTGTTTTGCTGGTTGTGTAAGTTTGATTCTCCAGTTAACTAAGATAATAAACATAATGTATGTCTTTTCTCAGTCTTTTTGTTGCCACACTATGGTTCAATTTTCCATCTTTCCTCATTTCCCAAAGCAATTTTTTTTTTTTATTGACTGATTTACGGCTATTAAATATTCATGCTATTCTAGGCACCGGATCTAATAACAGAGCAGTCAGAGGATTTCACATTTCACACGTGTTTTATAACATTTCAGTTCATCTCGATTTTTCCTCTCTCTTACAGACACTTTAAAAAATGCAGTTAAAAAAAATTGTGCTGTTAAAGTTACTGTCAATGTTTTCATTAATCTCTAATTATATTAGAACTCCACTGATTAAATATTATAAAAATATAGTTAAATTGTTCGCAGAGGTTTTTCCACTTCTTTATAGAAGAGTTTATGCTTTTTATAGAATTGTTTCCACTTCTTTACTGAGACGTTTTTGCTTCTTTACTGAGAAGTTTACGCTTCTTCACAGGCATGTTTCTGATTCTTCATAGGCATGTTTCTGATTCTTTCCAGAGGAGTTTCTGCTTCTTCAAAAGAGAGAGCTGTGAGAGAGGTTTGTATAAAGCTTACTTAAGTGACAACAGGGATATGTAAATCATGCAATGTATCATGCTTTAAAATAAAACAAAGTTATGTGCTGCTGTAGGAACATCATCAGCTTCAGACAGGCCCCAGCAGGGGCCGGGCTATTCTCTTTGCCGCCACCTATTCTACCAGTCACCCCGGGGGTCGCCAGAGTTGCAGTCCTTGACAGCATCATGGCACTACAACTCCCAGAAGGCCCAAGGGCAATCAGGCCTGATGAGGAGCACCTGGCTGAGTCTCTATTTAACTCGAGACTCAAACAGGGCTTCTTGTCACCCCTTTAGATTTAAGTGCTCTATCGCACCAGGTAAGTGATCAGGTCAAGTGGGTGAAATGGCAGGCCTCATAGGGGTAAGCTGTGTAGGATCTTAAATGTCCAAGGTAATAATTGATAGGGAAAGGTCAGCTGGTTGGTGTGACTCCTTTTGGGGACTTCTCTATGTCAGAGAAGTTGCTGCATCTCTTTGGCCTCCGGGCCTTCTCTCCACTTCCTGATTCTCTGCTGCTTTGGCCTCTGGGTTCTTTGGTGGTCTGTCCCACATCGGGGTGAACCACCCAAACTCAACATTCATTGAGTGGCTGCGAAGCCAAATGCTACACCTGCACGCGCTGGTAGCAGAGCCTCTCCTGAACTGTTGGGGGAGGGGGGAGGTAAATTAACGAGGGGATTATTAAAAGGGAGTGAAAGGAATCTCTTAGATTTAAAGTAAAAAGAAAATAGAAGCAGAAAGTAAAGAATAACTGGAATAACAGAAGTGAACCGGAAATGGTCATAAGTGGTGCTTCCGGGTCTCTGCGACCACAGGCGTTAAGTACGGCACTTTGTTTTGGCATTTTTCCCCCCTCCTTATCTTTATCTTTGAATCCTGCATATGCCAATCGATTATTATTATTTCTTTTTGGCTTAGTTAGATGCCAACTAATCTTTTATTCTCACCAACAAGCATCTCCCATACTCCCACAGCTCGTTTTACTTGCCCCGGTTCGTATTAAGACCCAGTGTGCAGCACTTGGGTCCAGACCCCAGAGAACCATAACGTAATGATGATCTTTTTTTTTCACTCTGCTGTTTCCCAGCATCATTAAAGGTCTTCATTGACTTTTACAAATGAATAAAGTGAGACAGCTGAGAGAACATTCAGCTGTAAAAGTGGTTTTGCTAAATTTTGAATCAGGTATCACATATAAGTTCCTTTTTGATTCTTAAGTTAGAACTGTGTTGGTTATTAAAGAAACATTTTGGTAGAAATATGGAATAAGCAAGTATGGTGTTTAAATGTATCTGTTGATGAGACTGAAGTGTGTTCATTACTGACATGTGTATATCTTTTATTTAGCTCTTGAAGACACACGACTGTGTGCTGTTCTGTGTGCTGTTCTGACAGATGGCTTAGAATGAAGGCAACAGATGGATGCTTCTGATGATAGCAGTGTTAATTTCTTTAATTACTTCTCTCTAACTTCAAAGCTTCACTGAGGAATTAATAATTAACCTGTAAAGTACACTGTGAAATTAAATTCTTTATTTACTAAAAGAGAGACTGTACCTCATCCTGTTTATCCAGTGTTTCACAGAGATTCAAGTGAAATAGGTACTAAAGTGAGAAGAGGGAGTAGAAAAAGGGGAATATCACTACAATATAGGATTTAATTCCAATCCATTGTAATCATCTTAATTTTATCATGTCCTCAGAAAGGTGTCACCTGCACTGTCAGATCATTAATAGTACCAGTTAACAGTAATGAACATCAGATCCACTTGGCCTATTAATTACCTTGGAAATCATTCTCCAGATGATATCTGTAATGTCCCTCATTACTGGGGTGCACTGGAAAACTTGCTGACTCCTTGATCCTATGTCCTTCCACCTGTAAGCCAGAAATGGTTTGTAAACTGCCTCTTTAAGTGGTGATAGGTAATGTTTAAAATGCAATCTGGGAACAAGGAGGTAGGAGGCCCTTGATACACCAGCATGTCCTATACGGAAGGTAAATAAAACCAAATCCAGTTAACATCATTAAGTTCTGTAGTTCCAGTGTTGAAATTGTTTAGTGCACAGTGCTTATAGAGCAGTACATGTTAAACCATGCCGAGGATGTGAGTTTTACCTAGAGCAGAAGCACAAAGCAGCTTCAGAGGTCTTGTGGAGTCCATGCCTTAATGTTGCAGAGCTGTTTTGGTGGCTGTTTTAGCAGTTGATCCAGTGTTCTTGTGATTCAGTGCTTTGTAGCTCTAGTGGTGCAATCAGTTAGTGTGCAGTACTTGTGTGCTGTTACATGTGAAGCCATGCTGGGGTTGCGAGTTTAACCCTCACCTGGAGCACAAATTCAATGTCAATCACTCCATGTCAGTGGTTCCAGCTGGTTTCATGTTAATGCCACCATAAAATTAAAACTTAAAAACCACCTCCCTAAACAGCTCTGCTGCCATGGACTTCACAAGACATTTTGTGGTATCTGGCACTACAACTTTAGCAACAAATCATTCTCTGGATTTTCTGTGGAATCGGGTCAGACAGTCTAGCCCTCAGCCCCCACGCACATCAGTGAGCCTTCGGTCTCCCATTTTCCTGTCACTGTTTCAGCCGGTTGTCTTTTCTTGGACAACTTTTGGTAAATATTAACCACTATATACTGGGACACACCCTTAAAAACCTGCTGTTGTGGAGATGATCAGACTTAGTCTTCTAGACTTCACCATTTGGCCCTTGTCAAACTCAGATCCTTACACTTGTCTTTAAGTGTTCACTTGCTGTGTAATATATCCCACCCCTTAACAGGTGCCACTGTAACAAGATAATTTACATTATTTACTTCACCTGTCAGTGGTTTGGTGGTTTTAATGTTATAGCTCCACAGTGTAGATTAGCATTTAGTAAGTGCAGCCATGGCCAGTTTGTAAGGTAAAAGACCAGTTTGTATCTTCACCTACAGCATAAGTTTCACACAAAAATACAGATGATTTAACTCAGATCTGTCCAATCTTCTCCAGCAAGTGCCTTTATGGGTGCACTTATATTCATTCCAGTCAAGCAGAATCCACAGCTTTCTGGATATGATAGGACATCACTGAATTTACAGAATGTTGTCTTTTAAATGTTTAAAGGAGATCTATTGCTTGTGGAACTCATGTAGCTTAACTACATGTAAAAACAGGCTGAAGTTGTATGTTTGAACGTCACCTGGGGCCTCATTTATCAAGGGTACATACAGACAAAAATGGGCCTGAAATGTGCGTACACAAATTTCTCACGCAGAAACTGTGATTTATAAAGAAATACTTGGCATGAAAATGAGCGTACATTTAAGCAATTTCACAGCCACTTAGAGCCCCAACGCCACCAGTGGCCCCCAAGAGCACCAAGAGATGATGATAAAAAAATATACATGAAAATAACATTGAATAATAAAAAGAAAAATTACACAGGTAAAAGCAATTTAAAAAAAAACTTTTCATAGTTGGCACAACAATACTAGGTTTATAAATTCCTGCTGTTAGCTGCTACCACTATTGGGCAAATGCAGATATGCTCCGGTTGGGTGGTCAATAACGGCTCAGCCGCTTCAGCGTATTGCACAATATCCCTCTCTCTCAGCAAATCACTCTGCTCCCACCTTAGTCTTTCCACTTCCTTTTTTTCTTTTGTTTTTTTTTTGGTCCAAGGAGAAAGGGAATTGTGCAATATACATATGTGGTCCGGAGGGGGTATGGGGGGGCCCAAATGAAAATCTACTTAGGGCCCTATAAAGGCTTGCACCTGCAAGCTTAATGGCTCTGTAGCTTCGGTGGTGCAATTGGCTAGGGTGTGGTACAACAGTACATGTGAAGGCTTGCTGAGGTTATGAGCTTAAGCCTCATCTGGAGCATGAGTTTAATGTCAGTGGCCCCATGTTTAATGCAGAAATAGAATGCATATATATAATAATATAGCTATATTATTATTGTTTTACTAGCTAGCTTGTAAACCTAAGCATTGTCAATATTAATATTAATTGTTTAGCTATCTACTATTTAAGTTAGTTAGCTATTTGGTGCAGCAGTTTAGCTAAATGACAATGCTGATATCAGACAAACAGAAAAAAAAAAGATTTTTAAGTTTCATGGACGTTCTGTCGTAAGACAAACTGTAGACTGTAGACAAATAAATCAAAAACATAAATATATTTATCTTAAACACATTGATTTTTTGCTAAAGACAAGGAACAAAGTATGCGTACTTGGACGCTCTGCAGGTAAATTGAGAATAAATTCTCATATAGTCTCATATTCAAATCACAGAGAAATAGTAATGGTAACATTATGAGCTCCAGATAACTTATCATACTATATATTATTACGGTTTCTATAGGACATGATGAATAAAAGGGGAAGAGAGAGAACGGAGAGAGAGAGAGGAAAAATAGGTTTTAATAATTCAGGAGAGTGCCAGAGGGAGTGTAAATGCTGCCCACTTAAAGTCAAACTCAATTTACATTTTCCTTCTGCACACACACACACACACACACACACACACACACATTGTATTATATTATATTATGTATGTTGTGTGGGGTGTGTCCCAGTACACAGTGTGTAATATCTACCTAATGTGGTCCAGTGAACCAGTGACAGGGTCATGGGAGACCAAGACTCAATGATGTGTGTGGTGAAGACTAGACTGGTCTGGTTCAGTCACACAGAAGACCCACAAAGGATCTGTTGCTGAAGTCGTAGTGTCAGTTACCACAGAACACCTTCAAGGATCTTGAGTTGCCTCAATGGGTCAGAGCTGTTTAGACAAGTGGTATTAATGCTATAGATGATTAGTGTATATAAACATAGATTTTTAATATTTAAAGTTTAATATTTAGATTCATATTCAGTTTAAACGTTTTTCAGAAATTCAGAATGAATTAAATATCTTTTATTTTATGTTTCATGTTTACACACGTTACTGTGTATATTGTTAAGCAGAGCTCATCAGCAAAACACACACACACAAACACACACACACACACACGTCTACATCTGCGGTGAGAGTTAAAGTAGTGGGAATGAAAATAGAGCTGAACATTGAAGTGCCAGACAATCAGACCTGAGGAAATTGCACATTTTTCTCATTTTTATTCGTCTGTGACTCGTGCAGCAAAAGTTGCATTGTTTAATAATTCCTCAGAGCCTTTTTTTATTTGGCTTCAGTCCATTAAATCCCAAAATGTTTTTAAACCCGACTCTAATTGATCATTTGCAGATTGTGCATAATTAAAATGGAACGAGCGGCAGAGATGTGAGATTAATTAATAAGGAATAATTCAGGGATAATGTTCCTTAATTGTGTCTCAATATAGGAGATGTTTTATTACAGTCATGAAAAATGCATGTGCTGTGAAAGCTCCGGGGCATTTTTAACTATTTATTCTAATATAATACACAAACTAGTAGAACAGACTGCTGGGTAATCACATACACACAGAGAAAATTACAGGTGTGTGTATAATGAGAATCATTTCTTTTCAACACAGAGAGTGACATATGTGGAAGGATGTGTTAAAGAAGAGAAATGTATTAATCTATGTGTTCATATAATACATTATGGTCTCTATGATTTAATACATCACTGTCTCTATCATTTACAGGCTTATGTAAAGTAGATACTCTACTGATGATAAACAGATCTCAAAAACATGTCAATATGATGAAGTTTTCTGTAAGATGAGATGTATTTATGTAATATTTATGGAAGAGTCTCCAGTGTCAGTGTGTTGTAACATAAAACTTCTTCACAGAGGAGTGTGCACTTCTTTATAGAGGAGTTTAAGTTTCTAAAGAAGTTTCTTTAAGTTTATAAAGGAGTGTACTCTTCTTTATAGAGAACACGGGGCAGCCGTGGCCTAGTGGTTAGGGAACCAGTTCTGTGACCGGAAGGTCAAGGGTTGGATCCCTGCACAGGGCAAGACAGGGCAAGACATGACTGAGACATAACTCCCCCTAACTGCTGTGGCTTGGGCAGGTGTGTACACTGCCCTCTAGTGTTCACTGGTGTGTGTGTGTGTGTGTTTGTGTGTTTCACTGCACAGATGTGTTAAATGTGGAGGTCACATTCCTCTGTGTGCAAGCACAGTAGGCAAATAGTTCACTTTCATTTCAAGTTTCTTTAAAGAGATGACTACACTTTAGCAGGGGTTTTAGGATGAACAAAGAAGGTGGGAGATAGGTTCTTGCACTTGAATCTGTGCTTTTCAATGCTTTTTATTAAATTGCACTTTCATGCTCTCTCTCTCTCTGGATTTCTCCCTCTGGCTGTATTTTACTCTCTCATATTTCCCCTTCAGCTCCCCACAACACAGAACAGCAATCTGGAAATTCTTCACAGGTGGAAATCATCACGCTTACCTGCCGGTTTAGCTTACTTCTTTCCACTCACAGCCGATTGTCAGTGCTAAAAACTGCACAACATAAAATTAGAAATAACATGATGCCTTTTTTGTTTGGACTGCACTAGTATACTAATACGAAAATTAAACGAATATTTATTATTGGGCCATAATATAATTAGGCTAATAGCCTAATTTAGTCCCAATGTCATAGGTTCATAAGGGCAGCTGTTAGCAAAGCTAACATGTGAAACGCATGGAACAGACCCCTCATCTTCTGATACTGTGGATTTGAGACAAGGTGAGCCTTTAGTTTAAAAAGAAAGCACATTATTTTAGCTAGTTTTACTGTAATGTGTAATGTAATGCCGTTTGTAAATAAATAAGGTCAAGAGAATCAAGTTTTGTTTACCTTTCAATCTAAAGGTAGTATTTTGTTAATGTAGTAATCTGGAAATGGAATTTTTCTTTTATAACAAATAAGCTACTTAATAAAAATCTGTTCTCTTTAGCCCAATGCAATGGTGCTCAATTTTCATGCAGGCCAATTATGTTTGGTGACCTTTGGTGGCAATTACTGTCACAACTTTTAATCATTCTGCAAACAAAACAAAGATTCAGTATTGTATGATTAGAGTTTTTTTATTCATTTAAGAGTGGTTAGATTAATGTGTGGCTACATAACTGACTGGACTAGTAGTACACTCTTGTTGTTAGATACTTTCTGCAATGTTAACTGCTGCATATTTTTTTAGGCCACTGCTTGTGCCTAGGGCCCAGAATTTCCTCTCCCGCCCGTCTCAGGCCTGGGGTGCCATCCAGCTTGCAGCTGATTCTGCCCCCCTGGCAGGAGAGGTAACGTCACCACAACTGTGCCTCCAGCCATGATCCAAACACAGGGTGAAAAAGCGTCCCAGTATGTAATACCGGAGGGTGAGGACTGCCCATTCGGCACTCCTTGTCAATTGTGCTGTATTTCAACTAACTGACTGTGAACTTTCAGCTTATGTACAGCACAGGACACTGCTAAGCCTTCACCACTTGGGACAAAATGGCCTTCAGCCCTGTGTTCGACATCTGTCTGCGAGACAAATTGGAGAGAAAAGTCAGGTAATTGCAATAGCAGGCCCCCACAAGCTGCCTTAATTTGAGAGAATTTCCTGCTTGCACTGCTCTGACCACTGGACTGGATCGGGTGCTCCCTTTTTAGTGAGGTCAAGTCTGCGGGCTGGTGAGTCCAGAAAGTTAGGCACGAAGCGCCAATAATAGCCAGCCAGCCCCAACTGCCCCACCACTTTTTTGGTCTTAGGCCTCCACCCACCCAGTAACACACTTCTTTGGGTTAGCAGTAAGCCCTGTCCACTTCAAGGTTCTCAGGGCTGCCCTCAAATACTGTAAGTACTATGGCCAATCATTACGATAAATGATAATATCATGTAGGTAGGCTGCGGCGTATGCGCTATGTGGGTGGAGGATTCAGTCCATGAGCCCAAATAGAAGTGTCACAAACTGATGTAAAAAAACGGAGTGGAGAATGCAATTTTTTTTTTAAGTCAAGGTGATCAGTCAATATCTCTTGGTTAAATACAGTGTTAAAACAAAAGTGAGCTGTGCCAAGCCGATTGAGCAGTTCATCAATATGAGACATCGGTTACGCACTAAATTTTGATAGCCACACAGTCCACATAGCAGCAGACTGACCCAGTAGGTTTTGGTACCAAATCCATAGGGCTGTTTCAGTAGCTGTGAGACTCCTTACCGCCATGTCAAGCAACATTTTTTTTGTGTGCTGGTAAGTTATAAGGGTGACTGATAAAGGAAATCCCAGAGGGGAATTCCCTCAAGGGAGGAAGGGCAGAGCCCCCATCTGCATCTGTGTCTCCCAGCCATGAAGCCGATGTCGATGGCTTCAACAATGCCTCCCCAGCAAATGTAGAACTCATCCTCAACCTGGTCTTACTAATGCATTTACCATTGCCTCCCAAACTAATGGATTAAATGGGAACCAACGGACACTTGTGAATATCCCTGTGCACACACTGCACCTTCACCACACGTTTATTATCTAAAGCCTTTCATTAAATCAGAGTTTGGTGGATGAAGGTCTGATTTGACTATGAATCCAACATGGCCTGACATGTACCCCCTGTATAATCACAGGTACCCGGTATGTTCCTGCTTGATCAGGGGAGACCCGAGGCACGTGAGATCAGCGTCCTGAGCTGTTTTTGGGGCAGTTGATCCTGGAAGTGCCTGGCTTCCCTGCCACACCTCCAGGTCTGCCTGGACTCCCCCTCAGCTCCAGTGGGCATGGCATATTCCACCTGTGGAGAGACATTACACAGGAAGACAAAAGAGACACAGGGGTAGGTTCCCCTCAGTATGTTCTTGAAGAAGTGCTCTAGTACCACAGGGTTAAGGAGATCTCCAGCATCACGCTGGGGCTTCCAGCCAGCCCCATTCTGCAGCAACTTGCTCACGAAGCTCCAGGAAGGTATCAGGGCCTCCTGATGTGACTGGTGGAAGTATGCAGGGTTCGGATGAGCTAGGCAATCGGCTAAGATCCCATGATGGTAGTTCATCCTACACTTCTGGGTTTTAGCAACAGTGTAGAATAGCAGGTGATTAGGGATGAATAAGGGAGATGGGAGACAGGCTTTGGCACTCAGATTTGTGCTTTCATCAAGTTGAATTTTTCTTTCTTACACATACAAGCACACACAGTGTTATATATCATTGTATATTTATAATAATAAATGTAATTTATATATCTGTTTGTTTGTTTACTTACTTACGTATTGCACAAGGAGAAAACTGGATGTGGCTGCAAAATCTGTATTACATGGAAACAATTCATGTCCATAAACACTATAAACACAAGTCTACTTTACCTTCCTGTGCTTTTCCGCTCACCTTTTAATATGCACTACTATAGTCCACTAATCATATCAGCACTCTCCTGGAACGTCATTAAACAACTATGTGAACCATCACTTCCTCACACCTGCACTATAATTTTGAAGGCTCATTCTAAATTAGCAACATGGCTAGTTAGCTAACATAGCAAATTAGCCCTGATAGCAAACAGAGCTAATG
Organism: Duopalatinus emarginatus; assembly: GCA_028565595.1. Taxonomy (NCBI): domain Eukaryota; kingdom Metazoa; phylum Chordata; class Actinopteri; order Siluriformes; family Pimelodidae; genus Duopalatinus; species Duopalatinus emarginatus. The sequence goes on along the minus strand of JAOVVF010000034.1, from coordinate 12,287,553 downwards.
CTAACTTTCAGAGCTAACTTCTGGGTCTACATTGGATCTGGGACTTTACTCTGAGGAAGGATCATTTAATGTGGGTAAGTAATGCAAATTTTCTTCTGAGTTCTAGATCTGTTCACCTGTTCAAAAAGTTCTGGAAATCATAAAGTCCTTATCTTTGCTTATGCCAGAGCATTTCCACTGTCACCTGTTCATTATGGATCTAAATTTACATGTAAGAAAATGCTTTATAAACAAAACATTTTTATTTATCACTGAAACTCGGCTGAAGTGCTGTACAGTTCTCTACAGCCTAATACTGTGTTGAACATCACAGATAACGGTGGAACATCCTCAGGGCTGTTGTGTATTTGACAGTGGCTCAGTGGACGTCTCACTTCAGCTAATGCAGCCAACCATAACTATGAACTGAAGTATGCAGATAGTTCCTTTAGTTTTCCTTTGTGCATATCAGTAAGTGAGAATGGTTGATTAATGGTTGGTGGGAATTGGTACAAAATAATTGGATTATAAAAATACTGGCAGTAAAAAATATAATATTATAATTTCAAACATACATAAACCTCTTTTTTGGGGTTTTCAGGACAAACCATGTTGGTGTGTTTGTGTACCTCATGGACCCTGGTAAAACCCCCACCTGAACCCTGCTTTATTGTCTCTTTTTTACAGCTTAGTGCTAATTAAAATAAATAACTCAGGAGGAAAAAGACCTTTGCCTGCTCAGGGACTTGGTAAATAACATCTAAGGGCAATGAGACACGATTAATGTTAACATTTACCATCATTTTCTTATTAACTCCTTTATTTGCCCTTGTTCCTCTCAGTGCAAAACGACCAAGATCTTATCTTTATAATAGAAATGTGATTTTCAGAAATGTTCATCGTCATTAGTGAAACTAAAACGAGGACATAAAGGTCAGCGTTGAAGAAAGGCGTAAAAATATTTTTTAACTTTTAGTAGAAAATCAGTAAATGGACGTTTTAACCTGAATAGAAGAGTATAATCAACATGGGTTAAAAGAAAAACCTGGTGTAGTCAGGTGACAGAATGTGGCTCATGATCCGTATTAACCTCTGTGATGATCCTGTAGCCTGTAAGACCTGCTCACACTTTAACATCCTCAGGGATAGAGAAAAAAAGTGGATCATAAGTTTCGGTGATTGACTGGAAAGAGCTTTAAAACTGTAATTGAGCTTCAGGTTGCCATTTCTCACACTGTAACAGCCGACAGGGAAGAATGAAGAGCTCACATTACTGATTAAAGTCATCCATCAACATTATATAAATCTCACCTCTGCTTCCAAGAGTCATTTCAGCTGCAAGTTTCAGTTTAATACGGAATTCTTTCATCCTGTTAAAGCCACCATGTATTTATTATCTAAACATCTATTATTACTGCACCGGACTTCCTGTTCATCTTTAGGGGAAGATTAAAAGAGATTTTGCTGTTTGTAACAGTCACCTCATTGTGATGATTGTTGAGAGATGATTCATGTATGAGCCATTTGTGGTGCACCACCGTGTTGGTTTTATATTTGTTTGTTTGTTTTAAACTTACAACCCAAACTTGGTGGTGGCGATGGTGGTAAACCACGGAGCGGTGTAAGAAATGGTTTCTACAAAACAAAGAGTATAAAGCGTATACACTTTATCCAATTCAATACAACACCATGAGCATCCACACAAGTTCACACAGATCAGAGGAACAGCACTTCAGATCTCCATCCTGTAAGTCTTATCCATAAAAGTGATGCAGCCACCCAGATCACTATCTAGCAACCCACTGACAACATGAATTAGTACAACGTCTCAGTCCAAGACACAGAAGACTTAATAGTACAGTAGGGACTTGGTATTGCTGTTGAAAAAGTCAGTATAATGAAATACATTTCTTCTCATATCCGAGATTATGACACTGGGGTCAGAGCACATGGTCAGTGATAATACAAACCACTGTAGAAGAGGGGTTAAAGGCCTTGATCAAGAGCCCCAAAGTGGCATCTTGGCATTGCTGGGGCTTGAACATCCAACCTTCTGATTAGTAACTTAATGCAGGCTGACCTCTTTGCCTCACTACATTCCTCTCAGATCCCTCTGTGGCTCAGGACTGTATATACTGCAGGTCGAAGCCCCCATTCATCCCCTGTACACAAAAACCCCACATGGCTCCAGAGTGGACATTCCCCATCAGCAAATGGACAGACCACACTATCCTTCATTTCAGGCTCAACGGCACCAACAGGGCAATTCACCCTCATAAATGGTATAGCAGAAACACACACCCCTGTTAAAATGCCAGGTTTTTTAGAACCATATAGCTGTATAAGTGTGCACATCCTCTTATAATTAGTATTGTGGCTGGGTTTAGAATTAACCAATTACATTCAGCCTTATGTTAAATAGTAGTCAGTATGCACCTTCCATCAATTAAAGTCACTCCATATAAACCCCATATAAAGTTCAGCTGTTCTAGTAGGGTTTTCCTGATGGAATACACTGATGAGACCAAGCTTGAGCAAACATGAGCTTGAGCCATAATTCCAAAAGGTGTGTTTGGTGCAAAAAGATGTGCATAACCAGAACACCATACCCAGAGTGAAGCATGGTGGTGGCAGTATTATGCTTTATGCTATTATGCTGTTTTTCTTAATGTAATTAACCCGTCAGTCATGATGCTCCAGATGCCATCTCCTAACTCTCTGCTGATTCACAACTCACTTCCTTAGTAGACTAGTGTGACGTGATGGATATGCAGGTATTTTACTGCCTTTCTGAATTCCTGCATCATGCTGACAAATCCAGGCTGTGATGGAGGCTTTTACAGGATGGTGACTTAGCCATAAATCACTAAAACAACTCGTTTCTGTTTAATGCAACAGAGCAGTGATAAATCATCAGTGCTGGCTGAAGCAGACGGCTCGGCTTTTAAACCATACGTTCCAGCCGTGTGTTCCTGCAGGATCTGGACATTTGATCGATGGCTGGAACAGAAAATATGACATGTTCTGCAATGCTGTATGTCACAGCACTATAGAGATGAAAATATCTGTGTGTGTGTGTGTGTGTGTGTGTTTTTTTTTTTTTTTTTTTTTTTGGGGGGGGGGGGGGGGT
>JAOVVF010000034.1:12237771-12258571 GCA_028565595.1 Duopalatinus emarginatus | reverse complement strand
TAAACCCCTAAAATTATACTTTCAATTACTGAAATATATAATTATATACTGTAAGTAAATACTCTTTATTATTATTATTATTATTATTATTATTATTATTATTATTATTATTATTATTATTATTTAAACACAATTTGTATATTTGTGTCTGTCTACTATAAAATAAAATTAAAGTAAATATAAAGTAATATAGAATAAAAAGTCCTAGGACAATTTTTCACTTCTTTGCATAAAGTCACATTTGACTTCATTGCCTGGCTCCGCCCACTTTCCTGTGTTACTGTCACTGCTGCTGATGTCATAACGTCTGTTGTCTGTCTTAGTGTGTGGAAAATATGTTAAATATCTAGAACAGAGTCAAACCCATAAGCAGATGATGAATAATTCATAGTTCCTTCATTCTGGGTTTGAAAGTAATTCAGTTCCTGCAGTGAATGAGTTCAGTGTGTATAAGACTCGGGCCATAGGGTCACAGACTGAAAAGGTCAAAGGTCAGGGGAGTTCATGGCCTCCTGGCTCATTTCCTGTTCAGAGTTCAGTGACGGTTTCAGGTCACTACATGCTTTGTGTAGCGAGACTTAGAGACAGAGACAGAGAGACAGATTCCAGATATCAGTCTGAAGAGAAACACGAGGGTTAAACCACACAGAATAGACACTGAGAATCTCAGTATTAATCAGGATATGATCAGGAACATCAGAGTAAACTAACAGTAGTACTAATACTGTAGTCACATACAGGACACTGTCATTAATGTTACCACCCAGATGTGTATTCATTTAGAAACAGAGGACATTTGTCTCACTACTGTTTATAACAAATGGTAAAAACTCCTTTGTTTTACATAAACTCCATAGCATTCTACCTAGCAGTTTCAGTCTCATCAAAAACTAGCATTGTAACTAGCAGTCCTATCATAAACTAGCATTCTAACTAGCAGTCTAATCATAAACTGGCTTTCTGATTAGCAGTCTCATCATAAAGTAGCATTCTGATTAGCAGCGTAATTATCAACTAGCATTCTACTAGCAGTTCAATCATGAACTAGCGTTCCGATTAGCAGTCTCATCATAAACTAGCATTGAAAACTAGCAGCCTAGACGGCTGCGTCCGAAATGACATACTCCCATACTAGCTAGTATGCAAATCTAGTATGCAACACGATGTAGTGCGTCTGAATACCTAGTATGTAACAGGTAGTATGTGAAAGGTTCCCGAATGTCCTACTAGGTTGGGAGAGATTTTCTAGTATGCTGAACTGAGGGAACATTTTTAATTTTACAAAAAAAACGTAAAGTTAATTAAACTAAATAATTGTGTGGAAACTTAACTAGTTTGATGTCTTAGGTCAAAGGTTGTTGGTAAGACGGTGGATCAAGTGCGTCCGAGGTGGTGTGCATACTACATGCTTGCATAATAGAATTGTATACTAGATTAGCGGTTAAATAGTATATACTCGCTCCAAACTAGTAGATAGTATTCAAGTATGCCATTTCGGACACAGCCATGGAATTTAAAATCTGTTAGTTTATTAATTAGCATTAGGATTAACAGATGAGCATCATTTTGCATCATAGACAATAACTGTAAGATAGCATTATTTTTAACATTATAATAGACTTACTAAAGCTAAAAACCTTAAACCAAATTAGCAGCTTTAGGTCCCTCCACAATCATGAGACTAAAACATATAGACATAGATATAGACATAGAACTAAATAAATGTTGTGTTGATGATTGTGTATTAAATGTTTACACTGTATTTGTGTATAAACTTATTATAAAAGTCAGAACTGGATCATTTGAGCTGAGCTGCTGATGTTCTTATATAGAAATAGAAACATTTGTCTTCATAAAAATCATCTATTTAGCAGAATTGGCAGAATTTGCTGCTGTACAGTTTGTTGTGTTTTGTTGAGAATCTGAAACACTACTGTTTATAGTAAATAATAATAATAATAATAATAATAATAATAAAACTGGAGCTATAAAAATACACTTGACTCTTCTGACACACTTTTATATCAATACATTTTTACTGAATTGTGTGCAGTTCGTGTTACAGATATTTTAATTTGAGCTAAAAAGTCTGTAAATAAAATGTGGCTCTGGTTAAATGGTAGTGCTTGGACCCCGATGGCCGCTGCTGATGATATATGACTTTATATATAAGTGACAGAGAGAAGCTGCTCGATTATCAATACTAAAATAAACAATGATGTAAGACCTAATGTATTTCTGAATGCCTCACAGCATGTTAAGATAATTTTATTTGAGTGTGTATTCCATCTCTCTGTGTCCTCAGTGGTGATTTGTGTGAAAGGCGTAGTGCTCAGTAGTCCAGGATTTTATAAAAACTGCAGGTGTAAGTGCTTCTATTTAAACAAGCTGGACACGTTGGCTGATTTATTCCCTGTTGAGAGGCGAGAGGATGGAGCGTCAGAGCTTCAGAAATGAGATACACACACTCCCAGGACCTAAACACTGTCACTGGGTGTTTGGAACATATGTTGAGGAGTCATAATTCTTAGATTAATATGGAAATTCATCTCAAAATTTACGCCTCAGAGTTTAAACTCCATCTGTTATCGTGGAGGATCTCTCAGCCAGATTGATCTGTTTATCCTTAAAGGAACCTGCAGATGCTGCAGTCTCTAAAACACACACACACACACACACACCGGAGTGTTTACAGGTCAGTGTGTGCTCAGATTTGAGTTACGGAGCTGTAGTGGACTTTCTGATCTCCAGATTATTAAAGTCAGCAGTGTGGAGTTTTATTGTAGATTATTTTTTTAATTAAAGTGTCCAAATTTGTCACCATTAAATTTAAACCATCACCTTTAAACACACTCTCCTTTACACATGAATAGAAAATGCGTAGTCTGAAGAGGAAGTGTTTTGTGATAGATGTAAAAATATAGAGATAGAGTAAAATTATTATGAGTAAGAAAATAATCAGTTTGATCTGGTGTATCACTGATATATTACTGTATTAATAATCCTAGTTCTAATCATCACATTGATCACTGATTTAACACACGCACACTAGGCAATCAGCACTGTGCATATTTGACCCCCAAAGTCCGGTTTAGTTGACTAGTGTGATCACTCTGTGCCTACAAGTGATTGGCCAGGACCTGGTTCAGTTGGACTCGGGTGCATTTAGTGTGAAAAAAACACTATATTTTAGAATAAAGTCATAATAGAATAAAAATAAAGTCGTGGTATTTAAAAAGAGAGTTATTCAGGTGATCTGTGTCTGCACACAATTTGTGCAGATTTACTGCAACTGCATTGTTTTTTGATTGTAAAGAACAGAGCAAGCCAGAAATGTGTTTCAGTCTAAACCAGCGTTATGGTTAACAGTCACTAGTTTTACAGTAAACCAGCAGCTTCACAGCTCAAACCAAAATAGCAGCTTTGTGTCTTAAAAATCACAAAATTAAAACATGTCCCAGAATAAATATAATTGAAATAGAAATGATGTCCTATAGATGATTAGGTATTAAATTTTTTCTCTGTATTTGTGTATATACTTGTGATAAAAGTCTAAGCTGCTGATATTATTAAATAAAATTAAAACTCATTTAGTTATAATCAAGAATCTGTTGCTGTAACGACTGCTGTGTTTTAATCTGAAACACCACAAACTCACCATCATTTAAATCCAAGATCTTTATTTAAAAAACAAATAAACAAAAACAAAGAAAAAACGTCTTTATGTACAATTTGTGCAAAAACATTAAAGGTGTCGAGGACTACGCTGTCAGTTGATTTTCAAGGCACATACAAGAGACGATGACCAGAGTGTAAATCAATAATGAGGAACAATTCACTTTGGTTTCCATCATTAACAGATGGAGTGATGATACATGAAATGACCTTATGGCTTTTGCTTGGTTTCCCAGAAATAAGGACTTGTGTTTGTTAAAATTAAATAATTAACAATTAAATAATTAGCATTTTGTTTGAATCCAAATCCTCAACACCGTTTCCACTCAACCCAACCATCAAAAAAAATCAACACAAAACACCAACTGTCAGTAAAACACAAACATGTGGCATGGTCGAGGTGATCTTCACCGCTGAGCTCTGTCTCTGAAACTGTAGAGGTGAAACCGATGACTAAAAAACTGCTGGTCATGAATTTAAAAAGAAAAAAAACAGTCTGGATTCAATCAGTGAACGTCGACTGGTGGTGGCGGTGGTGGTGGTGGGGGGGTGTGTTCTGTAGAGTTTTATGAGACATGGCGCATTAAATCCGCTATTCGTTACAATCTGCCTTCACTAAAAGGCCCAGAGTGGACCAACGTTTCTAAGTTCCTCCTGTGCTACGTTCAGGAAGTGTTAGCATGATCGCTAAGTACGTATGAGCTAATGAGTTCATTGCGTTTACGCAGCGTTTGTGCTTCTGGGAAAAAAATGACAAATTTATCAAGCCTTCATCTGAGATCAGTAGAAAGATCATGTTGTTTAAAGAAAGACAGAAACAAATGCTACTGAGGTTAGAGATGAAAATGTCGTCTAATTGACAACGTTCTGTTCAGGATTGAAAAAAACAACCCACATGAGGTGGATTAGTGAAGTGGTGTCAGGTTAGCGTTACTCAAACTCCAGAACGGATTCAGCACGTAGCACCAAACTGGAGGCTACAGGCTTCCATTAGCTGTTAGCTGCTTTAGGCTCAAAACAACATGCTGTGGAACACATAAACCCTACACCTCGGAATATAGCAGAATTGTGCTGCAGGAAGTATTGCCTGAAGAATAGTTCTGTGTCTCTGCTGTCCTACACTCCCTTACCAGGACCTAAGAAGTACCAGTTTTTCTGGCACTTCAGTGTATATAAAGATTTAAACAGGTTGTGGTGATGTTCTTGTTTCTTGTTTCTGTCTATTCGTATTTCAGAACCATCATTACTCTTGGTTCTTGGTCTTTACACTTAAAGACCACCATCTCAGACCTGATGATGATAAACTCCACATTATTGTATTAGTTGAATTATAAATGTCTGAACTCAGGCTAGCTTTGTGTGAACGAGTCTTTGCGCAGTCTGAGAAAAATACTTCAACAGCCGTAGAAGTCAGTAGCTCTTTTTTCTTCTGACTTTCTCAGAGACACATCTGTTTTTCCTACATGAACAAAATACTTGTGGTTTTTTTTTTATAGTTTGAACATGTGGAGTTCCAATCACGTCTGCGCTCTTAACAATCTGAGCTCGACCATGTTCACAAAAGATTATTATCCTTCTGGTGTACAAAAGGTTAAAAACGTTCAATCAGCCTCTCTCTCTATCTCTCTCTCTCTCTCTCTCACTCTCCTGATTCATTCCTCTAGGGCGAAAATAACCTCTGCATATTTCTCCTCCTTTTCTTTTTCTTTCTGTCCTTTTTTTTTAATCAGGGATTATGAGCGAGAAGGGAGAGATTCTTTGAACTTGACCCACAAAATAAAATCTTGTCAAAGCAAATAAAGTCCGAGAGTAACAGTGCATAATAAGGACTTCTTTACGGTGAAACGATGGCGTCCCTAAGCAGGCGTCCTGGAAAAACCAGCACAGCATTAAAAATAGTTTTAATTGCACTCATGCAGGGATCTGAGGGCAAACCCAGCTCTGGCACATACCACTTTACTTGGATTCAGGAGGATTTTTTTTTGCTGCCCTACAATTCATCATTCTACCTAAACAGCTGCCTGATTAAACTAGCACTTGATCAGTAAAAGGAAAACAGAGGGAAATCCACACCTGGAACCCTGTAAGAACAGAAAAGGGAACAGAGTGATGGAGAACTCTGGCGGAGAGAAAGACAGAAAGGATGAGATCGTAAACTGAACATAGACATGGTTTCATGACATAATAACGAACCACAGACTCCAGTGCTCGTTAGAAAGGGTGTATAATTTATAAATCTTCTAAAATAATTAGTAAGGAGTCTCTAGAGCAAGAAACATTAACATTTAACACCAGCAACTGAGTGGATGAGTTTATGGACACCTGCTCCAAAAACCTCCCCAAACCTCAGCAACCTCCTGTATATCGGACTTAGTTTGACATGAAAATCTAAACACGACGGCAAAACAAAAAAAGCAATATGAAATTAGTGGGATTGGATCAGTAACATTTGGTTAATGGTAGAAAAAAAATCCTCCAGAGGAAAAAAAACTGCCCTCTAGTGGCAGGAAGCCAAACCAAACACTCCACCAGCTTGTAGATCAACGCTCAAGCTCGTGCTCTTGCTCTTGGCCCCTCGCAAGCTTTTGTGGTGTTGAAATGTTGTAACCATGTTCAGATGTGACTTTCGCAGAAAGCTCATTTCCTGAACGACTGCTTCGCTCTGCCACGTCAACAACAAGACCCAACAAAAAAAAGGTATAACAGCTCCGCTCCTGTATTATTCTTTCCACTGCAGGCTAATCAGCGCTGTTTAATTTCCTTGACCAGTTTGTTATCTTAACTACTGTTTCTCCGCAGGGGTTGTATTTCGCTTCGTAGCGAGGTATCTGTGTTCACACCCGAGAGGCATATAGCCTGCACTAATGCACTTAACGCCAGCCTCGAATGTACAAACACACTGACTTACACCAGGTTCACGCTAATTACAAAACCATTTGCTAAGAAAAATAAAGAACAAACCAAAAGCCGAATTCTACGTAATTGTCTGCAATATAAATTACCATGTGGGAATATATTCATATTCAGATTTAGATTTAGATATGAAACTGTGTGTGTGTGTGTGTGTGTGTGTGTGTGCGTTGTACAATCGTACAGTAAATGTTTATTAGGGCTTTAGAAATGCCTGTAGCGTCACGTGTGGCAGAATTCCACACCGGGAACGTTGCTGCTCTTGCAGTACACAATACTGTTGTTACTGAGATGGCAGTCTCTGTATCCAATACCTACGTTGGGTGTGTAAACGGGCTGGATCCTGAAATCGCCCTTGAGAAGTTGCTCATTGTTCAGTGGCACGATCTGAAAGCTGGTCTCGGTCATTTCCAGGATTGAGTTGTCTTTCTTGGTGCCAGCTTCACAGTAGTCGTCTTTTCTCCTGCCTCTGTTGTATTTCCATTTGGATGAGGCACAGGATGACCTGCTCTTCTTGTGCATGTGCCAGCAAAACAAACCAAGTAATATTATCAAAACAAGCAACACGATGCCCCCAATCACGCCGGCTAAAAGGAAGGTAGATGAGGCGTCCTGTTGGGCCACTTGGTCTGACTCGGACGGACTGTTAGGGTTTCTGGGGGATTTGGTCCTGATCTCCGAACAGATCGTATCCTCTCCAGGTCTGTAACTGTTTAAGGAATCTAGAATGTAAACACAGATCCGGTACTTAGATCTAGGTTCCAAGTCGTACAAGTTGAGTCTCCGTTGTTCTCCAGGAACTGTCCTCTCTTGGCTAATATCCATCATTAAATTCTGACTCCTCTTGACCCAGGTGACTTTGTAAGCCATCACAGTGAAATAAGATTCCCAGCTGACCTCGACACATGTCCCATTCACGACATTCAAGGATATTTTTAAAGGGTCTTCGTAGGGAGGATAGGGAGCAGGCGGGAAATTGGGCACCGGAGGCGTGGGGTTGGTTGTGGTTGAATGGAATGTGGTGGATGACATGGTCGTGAGGGGGGTGGTTTTGGGTGGAATGGTGGTTCTACGAGGCAGTGATGAAGTTGGAGGTAAGCGAGTGATCCAGGGATCGGTTTCAGTACTAGCCGGACACTGCAGGATGTCGAGGTTGAGTTCTCGAATTATCATGCCCTTTAACCTGTCTGGTTGGTGACATGTAAATCCACGGATGTTCACAGACGACGGCAAAGATTTCAACCAGAAGACGATCCACTTAATAGCACAATCACATTGCCAATGGTTGCTCCGAACATTGAGAAACGTCAGGCTTCTCAGCCCATCAAGCACGCCCTGTGGTAAAGTCTGTAGCAGGTTAGATGATAGATCAAGTTTCTCAAGCTTGCTGAGCTCCGAGAAAACCAAAGCAGGGATGTCTTTAATCTGGTTCTCCTGCAGGTTTAGTTTAACAAGTGACACTGAAGGAAGTAAAGGTGGTGGCATCGTAAGAGAATTCCGAGATAATGAAAGCTCTTTGAGGTTGACCAGGTTCCTAAAGGTACCAGGAGCGATGGCATTGTCCTCCAACAGATTTCCATCCAGCAGCAGCCGCTGTAGACTGGTAACATTTTGAAAAGCTCCTTCATCTATTTCGGCGATGCGATTTTCATCCAGGCGCAGTTCTTTAAGATCTACAGGTAATCCAATAGGAACACTGCTTAAGTGATTCTTGGTAAGGAAGAGGAGCTTAAGATTCAAGGCTTCCCGAAAAGCCCCTTCCTCCACCCCAACTGTGGAGATGGAATTGTCGTCCAAGTGCAGTTCTTCCAGCTTGGGTAGCTGGGCAAGTGCTGCTCTGGAAATGGTCTGAATGTTGTTTTCCTGTAAATGGAGAACTTTTACATTTCTGGGAAGATTGAGAGGAAACTCATCCAGCTGGTTCCCGTACAAGACGACAGTGTCCACCGATGCCACATTGTGGAGCTCCATCGGAAATCCAGCACTGTTGATCTGGTTGTTGTGGAGGTAGAGGATCTTGTATCCCTCCCCAATGCCCAGAGGCACTGAAGTCAAACTCCTCTCGTTACAGTAAATAAAGGTTTTGTCACAACGACACTCTTTGGGACATGACGCAACAGGATTGAACTGCACATGCAAGCTCAGCAATACAGTAAACCAAAATCGAACAAATGAGGTCCAATCGTTATTCCACAGTCCGACTTGGAACTCCATTGTGGGAAAAAGAAAAAGAAAGAAAAAACCTCAAAGCCACCCACAAAACCTGTGGTTTAAGAGGAGGAGAAGTAAATCCAGTGAGGTGCTTTATAGGATCGCACTTATGCAGAGTTCGCAGAGAGGAAGTCCTGGGTTAATCCTTTGATAATTGCTAGTCCTCCACCTCAGCGCCACGGTCTCATTTTTGAGGTCAGAGGTTCCGTGATTGGCGCCATCCATGCTAAAATATCAAAGCACGGCAGGACTCGTTTGGCCCAGAGCCTGTGTGAAATTGCAACGGCAGCCCTGGAGCTGAGAAGCTGAGAAGCCCACAACTCCTCCTTTCCTCTCTGTTACACTCCACTGGGTCTCAACCCAGGACAATTTCAGGCAGTGGGACATCTGGAGCCCAGGACCTGCAGGAAGAAAGAAAAAGGCTGATTAAAATTCAGGTTTTCTCAGGTTTTTGTCGATGCTCCAAAAAAAAGCGGTCATTACAAAAGCTCTTGGTCATCTTGGAAGGACAAGTAGAGTGGAGTCCACAGCTCAGAGTCTTTCCGAGTGTCAAAACATGGAATGTCCCGACCTTTTAAATGGAAATAATCATGTCCAAAGTGATGCCGATTTATTTAAGGAACCTAAAAAAAATTTCAATTGTTTACATTATAATTACAGAATTATAGATTCTGGAGAACATTTCTGATCATCAAACAAAACTGTGGTTATACTTTTCATAGGAAAGTAAAAAAAGCCTTTTGAAGCTCAAGATAAATATGTAAAATAATAAAACAAAATCTAACTTAAACTTAAAAGGTTAGAAATACACATTAATACACACTAGACTTGTGTCAATAAACGATATTATCGAATATCGTGGTAATTTAAATCCATGATGACATAGTGACAATTATTGTCAAGTGCTTTCCATCACATAATGTGTCAGAAGCTCAAAGTTTAAATTGGTTTGAATAGGAAGACAGAAAGCGGCAGATGGAGCGATGTGAAGCTTTTGTTTATACTTGAAGCACAGTAAGCGGCGCTTGGGTGCATGTGGATTTTTGTAACTTGAAGTTGGTGTTCACTAAGCGAGCTGCATTTCATCTAAAACGGATGAATTTGAATGTGATCTTGTGGAGCAGGTTCGCCTCCATAGGCATTTGTATGATCCGTCTATAAAAGATTACAGAAATAGTCGTTTTTTACTTTTTCTGCATGAAGTAAATGCCTACAGATTTTACATGCCGTCAGCGGAGTCTAGCACAAGTTTCACACTGCTGTTAAAGTATACTCAGCCTTAATCCACTCACAGTGCAGCGCTACGCTCCTCATAACACAAAGCCACTTCAATCTGTGTTTTACCGCATTTCATGTAAAAGTGCCTCAGTGTTCACACAGGGCTGTTTGTTTTACACGATAATATAATTTATAATGATAATTCTGGAGACAGTTATAATTTAGCCAAATTTACATTATTACCCAAGCCTAATACATACAGTCTGTATGTTCTTCAAATGTTCTTTATGGGGTTTTTGAATAATTAGAAGCTCTTCGCTTCCATGGTTTAAACAGAAACCCAGATAACAAATAATTTTCAACTGTTGTAATTTGTGTTAAATTGTTACGTTTTAATGAATATAATGAACCTTTAAAGAAACTATGCAGAACCTTTTATTTCTTTATTGTGTGTGTGTGTATTACTGTGTGCAGTAAATGTGTGTGTGTGTGTGGTTTAGATTCTGTCAACCATTAAGCTAAGAACCCTTAATTATTCAGTGAGTCATTAATTAATAAAATGTTCTAATGTCAGTACACAAAATAAAATTAGAACCCTTTAACTTGTCAATGTTCAGTCTAGAAGGAGAAATATATAGAAAGCAGAGTGGGTCTGAGTAGAACTTAGCTAGGAACCTCTCAGGGAATAAAAGTTGAACTCCAGACAGGTTCTCTGCATTACGATAACTAATGTTTAATGATTTAGGGTTTGTACTTTACACTTACCCAGTAACACACACACACACACACACACACACACACAGGTTCTTTAAGGGCTAACTGGGTGATTCTTGAATTTTAAAGATTGGTTCTCCCTACAGCACAGCAGGGAATTTCCACTAAAAAGCCTGAGAACACACACATCCACACTTTCTGAACAACAAATTGTGGAACACAACTGATAAAGATCATAATAAAATAAAATAAAATAAAATAAAACAAGAGTTTTGCAATAAACTGAAACTCAACACAGCATCCAATAACAACACGACATCCTTAATAAGACCTGACACAAATATCTACATGAGGTTCTAAATAAACACTCTGTATTTATACTCTAACTGAACCCTCAGTAGGTGAAACTCTCGCCTGGAGGTTCCTGGTGTCCTGTTTATTTAATCCTGTAGTTTCACTGTTTGGTGACTGATTCTGTGTTTGATTAGGGAAAAGACAAGTGTATAGTGAAGAAGGGAGGAGAAGAGTGATGAAGAGCTGCTGTCAGGTGCAATGGGACAGGAGGATAATTTAACTGCTCCACCTGCTATAAACGATCAATACACACGCTTTATCTCCTGCAGACTGAAGAGCTGATCCAGTGTTTATCCAGTGACTGAGATACATATATACAGTGTATTATTAAATCAGTGTGTTAATATAAACCTGCACTACTGAGTGTGTCTTCAGAAGTAAAAGTTGTCAGTTGTGTAAAATTAGTATAAAATTTAAAGGTCAGTATTGGCCTTTGTGATACATATATCTGGAAGAACATTAAAGGTTCTGTGTAGAACCCTACCACAGCATTTTACTTATCCAACCCATTTTAGGAAACTAAGAACCCTTAATTATCCAATGAATCCCTAAAGAACCTTTTACGGAATATTTTTTGTAAGACCGAACACTCCAAACTAAGATTTTGGAACCCATTATGGTTCTTCATTTGTCTCAACTTGTTTGTCTGAAGAGGTTTACACAGATGAGGTTGTAAGAGAACCTGTGGAACTTTGTGAGAGTGTCTCGCTCTTAGCCAGGGTTATGAGTGGATCCCTTTTAGGAAGGTAATAAAATGAATTTTTCCAGTCAACTCCAACAAATCCATCTTCTAAAACACCTGTGTCTATGTCAACAGTGTACCCAATAAACAGTGTACCCAAAAGGAAAGAGGGGTAAAAAGACGTTAAATTTAATTATTACTGACATAATCGTCTAAGTAATGAGTAAGTAATCTTGAGTTTAAAATACACACTTACACAATCAATACACACACTAATGTTAATACACACACTCCTAAAGCCAAGAGGTTCTCTGAAGGTTCTTGCTGTAGTATAGTTGGGTTCTTTTTTTAATAGTGAAATAATATAATCTAAAGTCTATATCATATGTTTTGATATTATGACTATCTATATATGTAATTATATAAATGATATTATTATTTATTATATTAAAATGATATATAATTAGAATATATATTTTTTCTGGTGTATAAATAAAACACCTCTTTATATATGCTAATATAAAGTTTATAATAAAGTTTTTGGTGATTTTTAAAAAATATTTAATATATTTTAATCAACTAAACCCTTAAAGAAGAAGAGTTTAATATTTATGAACTAATAAAATAAAAATAATGATGATAATAATAATACTAATAATAATAATCATTATTGTTATTATTGTTGTTTTGTTGTTGTTGTTGTTATTATTATTATTATTATTATTATTATTATTAGAAAAGATCAAGGTTAAGCATCTGAGATCCAGCAGTGGTGTTTACGTGGGGGTGAAGCCCTGAGAGGACGTCCGGGAGACAACAGACAAGTTAAATGGCAAATAATAAGACGTGCGACAGAACTCGTCCTCCAGGTTCATCAACCCACATCACAACCAGATGTTTACACAATTATTTACAAAACACACACAACTCTAACGGAACGTTCTCAACACACACAACCCACCCCCACCCCCACCCCCACCCGAAAAAAAACCATATTTTTGTGACTTAAAATGTTACATGTTGAAAGATTAAAATGCAAAGTTTATTGTTTTACTCACAATAATTATCTACATTAACAATTATGTCAGTGGAAGATCCTGACATAGATAAACAAAAGTGTCTGTGTCTTAAACATAAAAAAAACTCTGCTGCTACTTAGATAAAGATGAAATATATGAAAAGAGATGTCCTTCTGAGATATACATACTGAGATATAAAGATATATTAATTTATTAATTGCCTCTCTGTCCCTCTCTCAGTAAAGACACTTAACTTCTTCATCACGTTTTTTACATTCTGTACTTGTCTTCCACCTAAACTTGTCTTCCACCTGTAAATTTCCTTCACTTTAGTAATTAGAGTAAAACTTTACCGCTGTAATGATGTAAAATTAATTTCATATTAAATAAAAATATATAAAATAAATAAATAACCTGCTACCAGAAACTGAGAAAATTACAGGCGAATTCTTTCTTTACATTATTTGATTATTTTATATTTAATTTATTGCAGGTGTATTTTTTTTTTGGGGGGGGTGTTAATTTTAACTGAATAATATTTTTTAATAATATTTTATTTTTTATTTTCTTTTCTTGTTATTTTTGTTAGTTATATTTTTAGTACTTCATAAAATTACATGATTTTGTTCATTTTAAATTATTATTTAATTTTTCTTGACAACAACATTTTTCACTTGATTATTGGGTTTAAAACCATTATTTCACCTTCACTTTCATTTAGTTTGTTTTTAAACATTTGGTTTGTACGTCGGACACGGGTGAGTTTATTAATACATTTAAATACAGTCAAAATACGAAAATATTAAATTATCTACTATCCAGATGTTTTTTTTCTTACTACAGTACATAAATAACTGTAGATGTGTTACTACAGTAGTGCTGATGGAGTACAGTACAGTATAATATAGTATAAGATAGTGTAGTATAGTATAGTATAGAAGGTGGTAGTGTAGTACAGTATGATGTAGTGTAGTATGTTGTAGTAGTGTTGATGTATAGTGGTAGTGGTTGATTTTACTGTTGTAGTGTAGTACAGAATGATGTAGTGTAGTATGTTGTAGTATGTAGTATGTTGTAGTATGTAGTAGTGTCCTACCTTTCTCCTCTCGTTTCCACTCATCCAGTTTACTCTCCTGCACTTTATCCACTCGGTAATTCCTCTCCTCTCCTCTCTTCTGCTCTCTTCTGTTCTTCACGCGCAGAGGAAATCCACTCGGGATCGGTAAACCCGTCTCGGTAAAGAAAGGGAGCTCGCGCTCTGTCTCGGACACCTCCACATCCTGTCTTCTTCGCTCTGTTCCTCCGTCTCTCTCTTCCTTTTCTCCTCCTGTCCTCACTCACTCACTGTCTCTCAGTCCGGCTCCGGGTGTGCAAGTCCGCTCAACTACTGCGCGCGACTCCTTACCGAATTCCACAGCGAGCCCGAGACAGAAGCAAAGAGACACAGAGAGAGAGAGACAGACAGTGAGATACGAAAAGAATTCGCCGAAAAGTGAAGAAAAAGTGTCGGAGCTCCTGTAGTCAGTCTCTCTCTCTCTCTCTCTCACTCTCTCTCTCTCAACAATGCGTTTCCGCCCCGCGTGAGGCGCTGCAGAGCGAAATACACACTGACATTAACAGACAGACAGAAAGATAGATAGATAGATAGATAGATAGAGAGAGAGAGAGAGAGAGAGAGAGAGAGAGAGAGAGACGGATCTTTTCCCTTTTGCAGTTGGTTTCTTTAGGTCTGTTGTCAGAATAAATTGACACTATAACTCATCATTTGCTCCATGGCAGTTTAGCTCTGTGTGGTCTATAATTGGCCTATAAAAAATCTGTTGGAAAAAGATGTCCTATTACAATAGCCACCTGTTTACATGTAAATAGAGATTATGATTTATGACATATATGGATTATGCCTTATAACATATACAGTCTCACATCAAAAGGTAGACAGGTAGAGGACAGTCTGATATGAAAGAATGTGACAGGTGTAAAGGTCCCTGATTCTTAGTCATCTGGGGACAGTCAGAACACTTATTTTGATTACAGATTTGCAGCTGGACTGCTGCACCATTGGTGTTTGTTGGTGAAAAAGTAGTGTCAAGATGGTCAACAGAATCCAGTGAACTATTTGTATACTGTCTTTGCACATAGAGAAATGTGACCTCCACATTTAACACATGTGTGCAGTGAAACACACACACCAGTAAACACTAAGGGGCAGTGAACACACTTGCCCGGAGCGGGGCACAAACCACAGTGCCCGGGGAGCATTTGGGGGAGTCAAGGGCACCTCAGTCGTGTCTTGCTGTGTGCGGGGATCAAACCCAGGATCTTCCGATCACGAGACTAACCACTAGGCCACATCTGCCCCCTTGTATTAGAAGAATGGTGAGAATAACATTCGACTAGTATACTCAGTATATACTAACCTTAATTATATTTTAGTAGTGATTTAGTACAAGTTAATGGTTCCAAAATAACATATGTCTTATATATACATAAGTATATACATAAAACCCTGATGCTGGCCTACAAAGACAAAAACAGTCCAGCCCCCTCCTACCTAATGGTGATGGATAAGGCCAGACGCACACCTAGAGCTCTTCGTGCTTTAAGTATGGCCCGACTTGACCCACCCGTGGAATGAACTACCCCTTGATGTCCTACAGCAGAGTCGTTTCTGTCTTCAAATGCCGGCTAAAAACTCACCTGTTCTGCAGCACTTAACTGAAAAATAAATGTTTGTGAACTGAATTTTGTCTTACTCGTTCAGTTTTGTGACTATTTTGGTTATTGTCGTCTTCTTTTTGCAGGTTGACTAGTGTAGAAAGTTTTAGATATTTGATAGTGCATGACTCTTTTCTAGTACGATTCTGGTCTGAGTTCTTGAATCCTGATTTACCTTTACTAGTTTCAGATACTCCAAGAATTTAACTAAGCACTTTTGTCAGTCGCTCTGGATAAGGGTGTCTGCTAAATGCTGTAAATGTAAATGTAAGTACACGTTTCACCCTGCCCACCCCGAGAAACAGAACAATCTGATCATCTTAATGTAAGTGATGGGTCTGACATGTGATGTGAGAAGTGAGATATGAGACATGAGGGAGAGGATCCCACAGGAAGGAAAACAGAGTACCCTTACACACTTAGGAAACGTCTGTGGGTTATTAAGTTAATAATTTCAGATTTCAAAATAGAAAGAAATACATTAAGCTAATTAATTTTTGACAAAAAAACGACAATAAGAGAAACTCAGATTTATTTGATTGTCATGTTCTGTTTATTTTACAGAACCTTATCATGACTGTCGGTGGTTGAGGAACAAATTGAGACGCCTTATATTTCTCTTCATGTGATGGGTATTCATATACCACTCATAACATTCTTATGTTACTGAGGCTGAAATCCCAAACCTCCACAAACCTGTGTGTTGCTTGATGGTTGTGTGTAAACCCGGACTGTGGTATAAGAGTGTAAAGTTTTAGTTTTATATTTAGAGTTGTGTTTGTGTAGTCTGGGTTTGTGAACGTTACACCTACAAAGAATGAGCTGAATGTACACACACACACACATACACACACACTTTCCGATGCCTCTTAAGAGTTTTTTGTGGCTTTGTTTGTGGCTGGATGTGATTCTGCTGTATTTGTGTATAAAGCAGGACGTATATATAATGGTCTACAGAGAGTGGGAGACGAGAAGAACCGAACTTTTAGAGAGCCTTCTAAACTGCTCTGGTGTGAAGCTTGAATTAAAACGTCAGACTTAAGCGATCAGCCGCTGGAATAAGAGGTGACGTGTGCGGTCCGAAGCAGCTGCAACGGAGGGCTGTGTGTAATTTACTGTAATTATCAGGTTTGTGTCGTGAGCGTCAGCGTTTTAGATTCCATTGCGAGAAAGCGTACACAAACATGTGTGTGTCCAAAACACGGGTTCTCTGGTTCTGTTTCTGAGCTCTCCTGTTCTCTACCTGACCACAGAGCTAACATCACTAACATCATGAACATCTTGTCTCTATTAAAATGTTTCAGTGTGTGTGTGTGCGCGCGTGTGTGTGTATGTGTGCGTGTGTTGACTTTAACTTCGGGACATTCCTCCTGTGTAATGTGATCCTCACCACTAAAGAAAAAAAAGAGAAAAAGACCGATAGGCCTGAGAACGGCGGCTGCAGAACGGTTGCCATAACAAGCCTGAGGAACATGAGGAGGATTTTTCTCATTCTTCACATATGTGGAGGTCAAAGAGCTGATTTCCCTGGAGAACCACACTACAATGTGTGTATGTGTGTGTGTGTCTTTGTTATAAAGGTAAAACAGTGTACATTCTTTTATTCTCTTAAGGGTTCTTCAGTTGTCTCTCTGGGGGACCTGTAAAGTCCCCATGTGGAACCGTGTATCTTACGCTGCTAGTTACCTAAGACACCCTGACTATCCTTTAAACCCTTAAAGATCCATCTGAACATTCCTCCTGATCCACAAACCTTATCCACTCTGACCCCCCTGTGAACATCATCACTGAGGATGAACCCACATGGACAGTCTACAGATCACCATAATAGACCGATGTAGAAACCATGAGTTTTGCAGGGCTATGACTGATATAAACAGTCATCACCAGATAACTATGGATGAACATTTTACTCTCTATCAGTCAATCAATGTCCATCAATAAACAGTAGCCAGAATCAGATTTCAGACTTATAACTCTAATAATTTTTTTAGTTACTTGCACTTTTTTATATATAGGATCATTTATAACTGTACTATCTACTTCACCCAAATGAGGATCGATTTCCCTTTGAGTCTGGTTTCTCTCAAGGTTTCTTCCTCGTGTCATCTCGGGGAGTTTTTCCTTGCCGCTGTCATCACCGGCTTCTTATTAGGGATAAAATTTATATCAATGACTAATCCAATCCTTTATTTCCTATTCTGTTAGAATCGCTATATAAATATAACTGAATAGAATTGAATTAAACATGTACAAAAGAACCCCACTGTTCTAACGATGCTTGATTTAAATCAGTATACTGGAAACATTAGTATAATAGTCTACACAGGACTCAGAACTCAACAGAACTTTGGAAGCTAAGCATATTTAATTACCCAAAGACACATATTAGAACATAATTATCCAACAGACCCTTAAAGAACATTACAGATGTTTTCCTCTAGAAGAACCTGCTACAAAAAGCTCTTTGGTATTCCACATACAAAGGTTCCAAATAGAACCATTAGTGAAAGCAAAACAAAAAAAATCAGAATTATCCACTCCAGTATTGTCTGTTGGGGGAGAATAAACAATATGGCAATAAAAGAACCATTTTTAAGTCTAAAGGTTAAACAAACACAAACACACTATGGACTTTCCATAGACATAAAAAATAACACAGCTAATTAACGCTAACGCTGAACCTACCCCAGAACCATTAAGAACCCTTCATTATTTAAGGAACCTTCAAGGAACTCTCTGTGGTTCTGTGTGTTAACTGGTTAAATGTAAAATATAAATGATGATGAATATGCCAATGATGGTTTATATAAGACACAGTAACAGTTTTCTGCAGATTTCAAGCTGGACTGGAGAGTAAAGAGTCTGAGTAAAAACACCACACAGGACAGAAGAATAAAAGATTTCTCTAAATTATATTTAATAAAGTTTGTGTCATTTTTTACAGCCTCTATATTTATCATTTATTACTGAAGCAGAATGTAGTAACACACACACACACTGACGCACACACACTCACGCATACACACACACACACAAAATTGTTTGTTTCACAATTGCTTCACATTTATTTCAATATTCCGTGAATTTCCATAATTATATTAAATAACACAGCTAATTAATGCTAGCCTACAACTGACCCTACCTATAACTCTAACTCTAAACCCTAGACCTAATTTGAGCCCAACCCCAACCCTAACCCTAGCCATATCCTTAACCCTACATACATTCACACACACTACACGGGCAGCCATGGGCTTGTAGGGGCAGCTGTGGGCTTGTGGTTAGGGAGCCTGTCTTATGATCCTGCTTTAATCACCACAACGGAAAAGACATGCCTGAAGTACCCTGGAGCAAGGCACCCAACACTCCATGTGCTCCCTGGGTGCTGTGGATAGAGGCTGACCCACACCCCAGGCAAGTGTACTCACTGCCCTCTAGTGTGTGTGTTCATTAGTGTGTGTGCGCTTTACTGCACATATGGGTCAAATGTAGAGGTCAAATTCCTTTGTGTGCAACACAGTAGGTCAATAGTTCACTTTCACATACGTCCACACACACACACACACACACACACACACACACACACACACACTTGAGGTTGATGATTGTGGAATGATGCTGCAGTGTTGTGTGTTGTAGCATAGCATGTGCGGTTAGCAGCTAATGGTGAACACACTTTCTAAACAGTCAAATCAGGGGTAATAAGGGATATACTTACATTATTATTATTTATACAAATATCATCACCTTTAACCACCGAACAGAACCGCAATACAAAAATAAGTCAAACATCTCTCTTTCTTTCTTTCTCTCTCTCTCTCTCACACACACACACACACATGCACACACACACTAGGGAACAAAAGAGGCATTGTTAGTCTGAAGCATGTCGTCTGTACAAGTTATTCTGCTTTTCACTTTTCCACTCGAGTGAGAGAGTGAGGTTTTGACAGTGGCGTAATCCGACACTAATCCCACACTAAGCCACGTCATTAATCAGAATAACGACCCACAACAGGGAGACGTCACAAAACCACCGCATGATAAAAGAGAGGCCTAATTTTCAACATAGCGTAAAATAGATCTCATAAATCCAAAAAAAATTTCCACTAATTACCACAAAACACACTTAAACACACTAAACTACAATAACAGGCAGAGGATTTTTATTAATCAGACTAATTTATTGTCTCAGACATCTTTAACATGTTACTGTTACTATGGTAACATCATCCATAGAGGCATGTCCAGGGTATAAATGGAAAATAAATATTGTTGACGTGGTTAAGGTTTCTATAAATGTGTTTCTGTCATATTTAGGAAGGAGTCTCCAGTGTCCAGAAAAACTTCAAGGTACAAAGAGAGAGAATATAGAGAGAGAATAAAGAGAGACTGGTAAAGGAACGAGTGTTTATAGCTGCTATAACATAACAGACGACAGAAATGTATAAAATTGGATAAAATGTATAAAATTATAAGTGGATAAAATATGAAATTTCTTTAATAGATAAAATATTTAGCTCAAATATAATCAAGTTAAAAGATAAAAATTTTATAGAATTTACCAGAACTTACTTATAAAGGAAATATCAAAGATAAATAACTGTTCTGTTTTTCACCCTTACGTTGTTGATAACGTTTGAAAAAAAAAAAATTATTAAAGTAATCTGATGTTTTCACTCCTCCACTTTCTTTCTGTATATATTTGGATTCTTTCCCACTGGCTGTTCGGGTTTAAACTAAGTGAGTTTGTAGTATTTACTTTATCTCACCTTTCCTTTCTCATGGCTGTAAACCGGATCACAGAGAAAAGAAAATAAACTCTGTACTTGAGTTCATACACACGCCGCACGGCTCAGACGTGGAGAGTAAATGTAACGTGACAAACTTGAAGGCGTTGGACGTGTTGCGAGGTTTAGAAATGTAAATGATGAAATGGTCCCTGTGGGAAAAGCACTAAGGGGGAAATGATCAGCACTGATGTGTTCCACATGCCGAGGGTTCGGGCAGATAAACACCAGACGCTCGGATTACTGAAGCCCAGACCAGCGTGAAGTCCAAACGAACTGAAGTTATTACATCTGAACTTTATATAATAAATTAGAAATCATTACGGATCGTTTTCACCCACAGGCCAAGATTTCTACAGCAACGGCTCTGATTCCTGCTGATATCAAATAATTAAATATGTTCACAGAGTTTACAGGAAGTGGAGCAACTTTTTATTTCAGTCTGTTTATTCAGGACCAGGAGGAGGGCAATCTGTGGCCTCAGCACTCTAAGAATACTCACTGAAATA
>JAOVVF010000034.1:12183273-12196097 GCA_028565595.1 Duopalatinus emarginatus | reverse complement strand
AATTATCAAGTATATATATCCATTATAATAATATAAAGTAATATAAATTATGAATTGAATTTATATAACTACTTTAATTTATTTTTATTATTATTCACTTATTGCACCATACTTGTGTGTTTGAACAATTTACGAATTTAACTTCTAAAATGAAATAAATCAATAAATAAAATGAAAGTGAAATAATTTAATGTTTTATTATTTTAGAAGAGTGTGTAGTGTTAATGTCTAGTGTGTAGTCTGTAGTGTTCAGTGACTAGTGTTCAGAAGGCTGTGTGGTCCAAGTGTCAGTGTGGTAAACACGCTGAAGGATCAGTGACTGTGTAAGCAGAAGAACGGTTTCTAATATACTGTAGATGAATTGTTTATATTGTTTATAATGGTTTGTAATGTGTGTAATAATTTCTTGTGTAATATTAACAGTGGAAAAGATTTCTTCTTCCTCCTGATCCACCACCACACTGCTCTCTCTCGCTCTCTCTGTGTGTGTGTGTGTGTGTGTGTGTGTGTGTGTGTGTGTTTCATACAAACAGGATTGAAAAATCTTGCACATCTGTGTTCTCTGATAAGAAACGGAGTGTGTTGAGACGTGTCGCAGACGTGTTTTGTTGTGTTGATTCTGTTGATTCAGAGATTTCTCAACTCGATGTCTCAATGATTCACACATAAAACAGCACGGAGTCTTTTTACCACCTCTGACAGTAACGTCTCGCTGTAAATGGAACTATAAATGGATAATTAAGTCTCGTTATATAATTAATTTTGAGTCTTGAGTCTCGTTATATAATTAATCATTGTTAATCAAGTTGCTGTGATATAAGAGAAATAAAACACTTTGGTGCTCATGTTTTATTTGTAATAAGTATTTTGTAGACTTCTGTGGTAAATTCTCACTAACATAGTACACACAAGTTATTTTATATAATTAATCAGAGTAGCTACATGCTTAGCCACTTAGTCAGACACTTGGATTATTGTCATGATTGCTTGTCCTGATGTGGACAAACCCATCAGAATGAATGCAGGAAATGAACTGGTGTAACTCGTCAGAACACATAGTGTTCATCTGCCAGAGATGTTTGTAGATGTACCACGGAATGCCATATAAACAATCCTCATAATATTCAGAATCAGGTTTATTTCGCCAGGTTTACACACACAAGGAATTGGGTTCCGGTAGTTGGTGTCTCTCTAGGTACAGTAGTGTGTATATATATATAAGACAATATACAACAATACAAACAACGTACAGACAGAGAATATAAATAAGGTACAGGAGTGCTGTAGTGTAAACAGCAGTATGAACAGTGGATTAAACAGTAATGTGCAACATGTATGGGAATGAATTGTGGTATTGATCAGTTATTTATGAGAGTGATGGCACTAGAAAAGAAACTATTTGTGTGCATAAGGATCTGTAGGGCCTGTCAGAGAAGAGAAGTTGGAAAAGGCTGTGCAGGGTGAGAGGGATCTGTAATGATTCCTGGTTTTTAAGGTGTACAAGTCCTGGAGGATTTTGAGTGCATATCTGTACCAGTTTTTGTGGCACTTCAGTGTATGCATGAGATAAATATAAGTCTATGAGTGTCTGCCAGATGCTGTATAACCACGAGGAACTTTCCTAGTGGAAATACTTGTGAAATTCTGGTCGTCACTCCTGTGTATCTATCTACAACCTATCAAACATCAGGTTCATTAACATCTCCAATTAAATACTCACACTTTTAAATGAACCAGGTGGAAATGACTGAATATGTTTCATCCTGATGAACTCTATATATCTGCTCTAAAGTAACAGAGAGAGAGAGAGAGAGAGAGAGAGAGAGAGAAAAGTTTTCCACTACAGAGTTCTACTCAGGAAGTGAATTCATCATTCTGACCCAAATAACACCAGACTCACACACATACTCTAAACAAAACACCTTTATACCTTCCTTATCTGCAGTAGTCAAAACATGACATGTGACACACACACACACACACACACACACACACACACACACACACACACACACACACACACACACACACACACACACACAGCATCCGAGTCGTGTGTGTGTGTGCTGTAAGACTGGGTGACTCAGGCGTGGAGTATGAAGCAGCAGGACGCAGTGTTTTCTCTGAAACGAAGTCCTCAGTGACTCTCATTCAGCCTTGAACACTGAGTAATACATCACCTCTTCTCCTGCACTAAACACTGTCCAGATGTTCCACATGTGTTCACAGACACATCAGAGAGTCCGGAGTGTGTCCTCAGTGTAGTATACTGCACTTTCAGCACATGAGCCCTGTGTGTGTGTGTGTGTGTGATGCAGAGCTACAGATGCTTTGTACTTGTGTTTATTTCGTCTCGTATTGATTATCGTAAAGCTTCATTAGTGATTAAGCTTGTGGCCGTTTTACAGGCAATTCAGAAAGCTGCAGCAAGATTACTGACCAAATCAATCTGTCTCGTATTCCTCCTCCGTTAGTATCTTTACATTGGCTTCCTGTCGAGAAAGCTGTCGAGGATTCATTTTAAAATTCTTATATTTATTTACAGATCATTGCACGGTCAGGCTCCTGTGTGTGTGAATGATCTGCTTCACCCATACCTAACAGCACCTTCTCTCAGGTCGAGTCATTTAAACTTACTGTCGGTTTCACATTCTCGTTTAAAGATCAGTGGAGCTCGAGCATTTAAGGTCATCGCTTCTGAACTGTTGAACACATTGACCCTCTTTTTTAAGATCAGCTGGAGCTACTGAAGAACTTTTGAAGCAGGATAACAGAGCAGGCAGCAAATCTTTATAGAGTTTATTGTGTTTTATATGTTTTATATTGTGCCTAGTTTTGTAAAGCATTTTGTGGCTTGTGTCTTTAAAAAGTGTGCGTGTGTGTGTTTTCACAGAAGCCATGCCTCCTTTAATAGGACTGAGACAGAAGCCACGTCTCCTTCACTGGACCTGAGACAGGGGCCTTACCTGTTCAGCAGTAGGTATCTGATGTTCAGTAGGGAGCCAAGTTCGCTAGCAAGCTAATCAGTGTTAAGTAAATCATTGCAGTGATCTCATATGATTGGCCTTCTTTATGTAACATAAGCTCCGCCCATTGTTAACTCAAGAACACAGTACAGTAAGGGTTAATGTGACTTGAGTTTAGTTGGAGATCAAAGTGGAAAGGTTTATCCTGAGCTTCAGGCCAAACCTTGTGGAAAATAAAGTCCACCTACAAAAACAAGACAGGATTTTTTGCTTATTGTGTGGTTTCTAAGCATGACGCCAAGACGGAGAACCACGTAGTGTCGAACTGCGGCCAACAACCACAAACACACAACCTCCTAAAAAGGAGCCACATCACTGCAAAAACACATTGGTTCCTGACCCTCGTACCTACAAGCTAAACTGTCTTCAGTTATTATCAGTCTGCATCTTTCTTTTATATGTCCATCATGAAGTGGAGAAGAAAAACAAACAGACTAATGAAGGAACGTCAGATCATGTCATTCGGACAGAACCACAGCATCCCGGCGTTCAGGGGTTCGCTGTTTGATTACGAGGTTGAACTCCAGCATCAGGTTTAAGGAGTTTCATTCTCACAGCACAAACTACAAGCGTTCTGAGCAAACAGAAGAGAGACGGCATACCGAGAGAGTGAAAAACGACTGGGCTGTTGGCAGCGTGTGCTCGCTGTGCGGCTGACAGCTGTTATAAATCATTTCCATCTCTAGTCCGGATGCACTCGGGCCGCGACCGGAGCGCGCAATAAATCCACGCTCGTCTCATTTACGTTGTCAGAAGGTGAAGGCGTAATTCGACCAGGACATCCACTCAGGCCAAAAATCCATCAGCTCCAGCGGGAGTGGTCTAACCTAAAACCCCCAATCAGCAGATTGGCAAAATCAGCAGTGCTGCCTTTACGTCCAGATATCTGACATTTGGACCAATCAGAGGTCCATTAGGAGATCATTAAGGAAGGTACAAGATTAAAACATGGCTCAGGGTTCTTTAAGGACTATCCTTTTGTCTCCTGTTATGATCTTTATAAAGTAACGAGGAGAACCGAGGTACACAAACGCACATCTGTTCATGACTCAATCTTCTACTGATTTTTATTTCCTTTGGGAAGTAATCACCTGAAAGAAGACAAGGAGGAATATTAAGTCTCAGCAATGAGAGTCTCTTTAGAAACGTCTTTATAAGTGTCCAGGCAGAGACCTTTATTTCTGCCTGGGTTATGATTAATTATTGAGGAAAGGATCAGACTCATTTGGGTAAGGCTAACCTCTGAAATGAGGTTTATTTTACTCATCAGTTCCAGCTGTTCATTTTCACTCATTTTTTTTCTCCTCCTGAGATTCTGAACAGTAAAAACCTAGAACCTGTAGAAACCCTGAGAGTTCTCCTCAAGGAGCTAAACACTTCATACAGAGGATTTGAACCCCAAACCTCAGGTCCTCGAGCAGGGCTTAACACCTCGACTTCCTCATCAAAAATCAAGCCACTTCTCCTTCATACAGAGCGCCGGGTTCTTTAACGATCCTCATGGCAGAACCGGTTCAGGAGGATCTGACCTATATGTGAAAGCACTTTACTGAAATCAGGGCCACAGACTTTTTTAATAAAAGCTGGGCTCACTGCAGCGTCCTGAACTGCTCCGTCTCTGTCCCTCATCCAAAAACAGCAGAAAATAACCGCTCTGGCTTCAGAAGAACTTCGGTGTTGGGTTCTGAACCCCGGCGTCAGCTCTGCTCATGGAAATGTTAAATATGAGAAAAAAAGTGATGGGTTTTAATCAGACTTAGCTGTGATATGACCTGCATGCCAATGCTGCTCTTAATATTTTTTTATTCATTTATTATTTTCTCCTAGTTTTGTTGTCTGAGACCCAAGAGGAACCACAAGGAACTTTTAATACACATTTTACATAAAACTGCATGACATAAGCAAGCTAATAGTAATTATCATCACCATTTTGACAGCCAACATGATTATATACTTATAGAGTATACTTACTTTATAGAGTTTCTTTGGTAATATTTGCTATAATGGGCTCCCTCAATGATTTTATGAATTTTGTAATATTTTAATAATAAGAAGAATAATAATAGTAATAATAATGTTCAAGTGATACATATCATTTATTTTTATTATTATTATTATTATTATTATTATTATTATTATTATTAATGATAAGTTGGGAAATATATATATATATGCACTGATATTACTGTGTTACTATATAAATATTTAATTGAGTTAATATGATCTTAAATTATTAATTCTTCTCATCTTACCCTTTTAAAAGCCTCCACAGTTATAGTTTTCATTTCAAAACAAAGTGAAAATTCACAGAGAAAAAAAACAACATAAAATTCCCAGGCTGCTCTTCTATTGGCTGTCAGTTAAAGCTTTACTGTTATTTAATATCTACTATGTGTAGTTTTAAATCATTTTACAGGTTTATATGCTTTTTACTATATGAGGTGAGACCGACACTAACAGTGTAACACTAACTGATCTCTCCTGTGAAATAAAGTGGCTGTAAATTTAATTTGTATTAATAATGAAGCCAAAATATAACTAAATAAAATGGTGTAAATGTTGCTAATGATAAAAAAAAAATAAATTATAAAATAAGATTTTATTATTGTTTTCTTTCAGCTGCTCCTGTTATTTTACATATTAAAATATTAATAATTATTTAGAATAATAAAATCTATTTGTTAATGTCGTTGATGGAGAATTATTATTTATAGTAGAAATGTAGGCAGTGAAACTGAGTGTGAGTGATTGATGTTCTGTATATGTCTGGAGGAACTGGAGGGTTAAACTGAACTTCTGACCAGACGGGACTAATGTGGGGGTTGGATGTGGTGTAACAGGGGCACCTTGGAAATTCATGTGCTAAACATAACTGGTTTTATTTCTGAGTGAATAAATGTTTGTGTGTGTGTGTAAATAGTGTATCTAAAAGTCTTCACACTGGTTCTTGAAAGTTTGTGTGAACTGTGGTGTGTGTCTGTGCTGACATGCTGTGTTTACTCTGTCAGAACATCACCCAGACACACCAGCACTGAGAACACACGGGTTCCAAAAGTCTGGGGAACAAACATGGTCCTTTACAAAACCTCCTCACTGACTCGGATTATGTTTTTAACCTTGCAATAAACCTTCATTCCTTTATTCTCTCAATTATCCACCAACGGCGAACAAGAGTTTATACTCAAAATACACACACAAACAAATTCATACACACACACACACCACATTTGTTCTGATTATATACCAAACAGTGGTGTTCAGTATACTCTGTGTGTGGCTAGAGAATGTTTTTTTGTTGTTGTTGTTTGAACTATATCATTATTCTGATTATAGCAGGTCAAACATGTTTTGTGTTGAGGATTTAACCCTTTATACTGCCTTATAAAACTACATGTCTGTTTTATGTGCTGGTTTCTGAGTTATGCTAGATTCATGTCCAGGCTAATTAACACTCTGTTTTTGTGTAGGCAATAAAAGCTAAGATTCGGCCTATACCTTTTTGGTTAGTAATAATGTTTCTGAAGTTTATTGTTTACAACTTATTGTGTTTTGTTTTGTCATTTATTAATTATAAGTTGATTATATTGATGTTGTTTCTCTCTCTCTCTCTCTCACTCTCTTCCAATGAGTGCATACATTTGGTAAAACCAAAATGCAGATTATCCATCTAATTCCAATTTGTATTAGCATATGTACGTTTATGCTATTTTTGGTTATTAACTAATGCTGTTTATTGTTGTGTTAGTTTGTTTTCCCCGGTGTACTGTAATGCAAGTTGGTGTATAAGCCGGCATTCTTTAATGCAATTTTCTGTTTACGGTAAAAATAAAGATATTTAACACTACTTTCTGCAATGCTAGTTAATAATCAACTGTTAAATACATGCTAATTATTTTTTAGCCCATTTGCTCTGCTTATGGGCAGTTTAAATGCCTGTTTTTGTTGCACGTTTCTAATGTGTGACGGTTTTATGGACACTCAGCAGTTAAAACGTAAAAACACAGACGTGTAATCATAACTTTAACACGTTGAGAGGAAGTTAGCATTCAGAGAAAGCTGGCAGCTCGTTTACTTTCGGCTCAGACAGGAAATCGGCACTGACTTGAACTTAATGAGACACTTTTATGGGACTCTTGCATTAAAAAGAAACCAGTTTGGCGTCATTTTAGGCCCATAACCTAATCACACCTTGCGGTTGAAGACACAGAAGAAAAATAATCACTTTTCCACCTGAGAGAAAGAGACAGAGAAATGGAGGAATAAATCACAGCCCTGTTAGTCTGTCATCACCGAGACGTCCACATTCCCATACAGGGAAATCTGAGTCAGGAATCTTTTAAGTGCTTTACTTGTTCACGATGACTGGAATCTTTTACTGTCGTCTACAAATATCACAATCTGGTATTTTTACAATTTAGACACAAATTCATCCAACAGACTGAATGGAATGACAGGATTCCACCTCTAGTGATGTCCAAGTGTGTGTGTGATGATGACTACAAATTTGGACTAAATGTTGGAAAAAGAAATAGGAAACAGAAAAAGATGATAATGAAAGCCATAACGTGCTCAGAGAAGCTGCTGATGATAACAGAGTTGATTTTCTGGAAACAGAATTCCTTAGAGGTAGAGTAAATGTAATGTCTGTACCACCATTACAGAACCACTACAGAGTAGAACCCAGATCCATACTGCAGTATTCAGGGCAAAGCAGCAGGGACTCAGGGACAGGGGAGGAGAGGGGTTTAAGACCCTCAGCTACTGATTGGAAGGTTTGCAGTTGAAATTCCAGCTCCTGAGCGAGATCCCTTATCCTCAAAGACTTCACTAAGCTGGATGTCTGTTTGGATAAACTCATTTGCCAGATGAATAAATGGAAGTGGAATGTGGTCTCTGGATGAAGACTGATTGCGAATTTCATATTTAACCAGCGGACCTGGAATGAACTGGAAAAATACTTTTTTTTTTTTTTCAAAAAGAACAGTTCAGTATAGTAGACACTGTACTGATTCTGCTTCTTTAACATGAATAAATTCGAGGAAACTGGGGAGTCCAATATGATGTTTACCTTTGAATATATATTTTAAAAAGGGGGTGGGCAGTCGAAACACATTTTAAAAAAAAAAAAAAAAAAAAACAAAAAACATTATAAGGGTCACTCCTCAAAAACATCTGAACAGTCTACTGTGAAGCTGACAAAGATAAACCAAGTGCTGTATTCCACAGCAGATAAAGTAAAACAGATTTTCTGAGGTATAATCTTATAAAAGAATAGGCCATGGGTCAAGGATGGTGTAGGACATGTAGAGTTAAAAAAAAAAGAAAAGAAAAAACATTATTGAATTATTAAATTAAACTTTATTGAAAACATATTCTCTATAATAAAGTTTTTTAATTAAATTCAGTAAAGTTTAATTCGAGTTACCTGTATTTAAATTATTTTTATGCAATTAAAACAATCCAACTACAGTTGAATTGATATTATGTTTTTTGCATACATATATATATATATAAATATATGACATTGGGACACAACATAAAAAGGCACATTACCATCTGTTTCCCCCCCAAGTTTCCAGCCAAGGAAGCTGTCATTATAACAATATCTATATAAAACAATATTTTATCAGCACTTCCTTTCATTCATTCATTTCTATTGTAATTCGACAGTCGGTCCTGTAATTTATATTTTATAAATTATAGCAAAAATACAGCATTTAGAATGGACATCTTGTTTAAATCCACCACCCGGCTATTCATCATATAACTTTTCCTTTTATCACACAATGGGATATTTATAAACTCAAGACCGCTTTAGGATTTCAGACCAAGTGAAGAGAATTAAACAGGAAATGCTGAGGTTTCACTCAATTTCCTGATGTGTGTCTCAAGGAAATCTCTCCTTATTTGCAGATAATGTTAAAGTTTGAGTTTTTTATTGAAAATAAAGTTTATGTGATCAAGACAGTTAAAAACTGTTTGGAAGTGACTATTTGGAAATGAGTTCAGTGAAATTTACACCACAGTTAATACACAGTGGTATATTAACATAATGAAATTATTAATTATTTTTTGTTTTATTTGAATAATTAATTGTTAGGATTAGTATGATAATCCAGTCCTAATGACACCTCACAAACCAGGGGTGAAAAGATGTTCCACTGTTCTACATTAGAAGACTCCACACTGTTCTTTCTGAATCCTAAATTTAAATATCTGGGTCTCTTGGAGATCCCCACAGACTTTCCAGTCCATTCCAGTTTACCAGCACAAAGGGGCTGCTACAGGTCTCCAAATAACACTGGAGCGACATCAGAATGACTTTACATGCTAACCACACAACCATAAGCTCAATACCTTCGACATCTCCAACCAAAATTTCATCCTCCCCTTTTGACTATGAATGACTCTAATGAAAGGTTCTAACTGTCTCAGTAACCTCAGACACATCGGTGGACTCCAGAACACTAGAGATGTCTGGAACTGCATCTCATGCTCACCTAAATGAAGACCATATTCACTGGCTTAAAGAGTTTCTCAGGGTCTCTTCAGGTACTTACAGAACCCTCATGAGAGAAATGTCATTTCTGACTTTCTATTACGTTTAAGGCCATGGCCTTTCCAAACTCCTCTGAGCTTTCATTTCTGGCTCTCAGATAAACCAATAGAATCCTCTTTGACTCTGGAACCTCTGACTTTCAATTTCACACCTTCCCCAGTATCCAAGGGAAAGGTAGGTATCCTAGTGTTATAAAAACCTACTTGTTGAGTCAAACCTAATGTTAATAGTTTTTCATAGTTATACCCAATAGCATACCTAATATGCTTTGTACTTTTCTCCACCTTCACCTCCCAGATATAGAAAGCATGAATCTTGCTGGGACTGTGACTGATATAAACAGTCGAAAAATACTCACTAAATATACATTAAAACTATATAAAAAATTCCTAGTTATACATTTACACTTTTTCTATATTATTTATAATCGCATGTCTGTGTCATCAAATAAGGATGGGTTCCCTCATGAGTCCTCTAAAGGTTTCTTTAGCCATGTCACAGTCACCACCTGCTTCCCACCAGGGATAAAGTTTATATAAATGTAAAAGCGGATTTGATCTGCAAAGCTGCTCTGGGACAATATCCATTGTTTAAGGTGTTACACAAATAAAACTTAAAACTTGAAAATAATTTAGTTAGTTAAATTTAGTTAATTTAAATTAACTGAAATTTCTGCCAGACATCCTGGAAGCTCAAACTCATCACCAGGTGATAATTAGCAGAGGCGCATGTTAAAAATCAGCATAACGACAATAAGTACATTCACATAGCTGTGTGTGTCTCCTGCTTCACGTATTTACCACCTCAGATTTGACTTGACTTTAGTTAGCTCCATCACAATGAGAGCTCATCATCTGTTTCCTGTGATAAACACAGACATGTCAGGAAAGCTTACGTGCCAGAATGAAGTCATGTTCATATTCTGAGACACACGAAAGAAAACCATCCAAAAGCTGAGAAAAATGAGAGAATTTTCCACTGAACATTATCCCAGATCCTTTAAAACAAAAAAATATTGAATAAAATCACCTGTCTTTTTATTTATACACTACACACCAATCAGCCATAACATTTAAACCACAAAATGTTATATTTGTTTATCAACGTTTTATTAATTAATGATACACAATTTAGTGCATGGTTACTACTAACAATAATAATAAACCTAACAGAATAAAATACTTAATAAACCTAAACAAAACATTTTTTTAAATAATTATTAGTTGGCAGTCAGTGATTATTAAACTATAAATGCACTTACACTGGGCAATCTGTACCATGACTGAACTCATTAAAGTCTGGGTCGGCTGACTATGCCATGCTCGGCTCCAGCACCTCAAGGCACAATATACATCTAGTGTGATCACTAACTGTGTTGGAGCACAGAAATACCACTATATTATGAGAATAATGTGGTAATAATTTGAGAGGGTTATTCAAATGATCTGTGTCTGCACACAATTTTCCGCCAAACTACTGCGAGATATTGTCTTAAATACCTTCATTACAGTGGTGGTGTAATTATTATTTGCAGTAACTTTACATAGTAACACAAAATATATTAAATTACTAATTTATATGAGTTACTGGTTCATGCATTTTAAAAACTAATGTACATCACAAACTAATTCATCATTTAATAATATTAAAATTTGTAATGTTTCATGCAAATAATTACACAGCATTTTTTTTTAAATCATAACCTTTTGCAGTAGTTCTGTGCCAACTGTGTGCAGACTTGACTTACTAAAATAATCCTGTCTCAAAATACTACAACATATTATTTTTATCGTTTGCCCTAATACACTGTTGTAGCAATCACAACAGTGATTTTTCTCCAACACAAAAATTCACATTGTGATGCGTGCAAGTGTGTTTGGGCCCAGTATATCAAAGCTCAGTATGAACACAGGTCAGCAAGGAACTAAATTCTGCCCACATTTATCAGAGACACGCCTCTGTTTTAAATAAGCATAACCCCATGTAATTTCTGAAGAGTATTTAAGTCAGTAGTCTGAACACTGATGTGTGTAATTGATTTCAATGTTCTGAACCTGTCTCTGAATATAGTGCACTGAGCGTCATCTGTATGAGGAAGAGGAGTGAAGAAAGTGTAGAAAGATGAAGGGGTTATGAGGGAAAACATGACATTTTACTTGTCTGTTCACTCATCTGTTTGATTCTGTCCATTTACAGACTGCAGTCTTATGACTACACGAGTGTAATGTTTGTCACCATCTTCTGGTTGTAGATCAGGAAGAGAGGATGTTTGTTTCCAGGCAGGAAATAAACTGTTGAAGTTTATTGAGTTCATCTCAGGAATGTGGGATTAACAAACCAGCAATATACATTTTATTATTGAAGTCAGAGGAAGAAAAACACCGACAAAGTCTAAACATCCACTGTACAGATTCAGACTGAGGAATAATATACCGGAACCATGTACACATCCTTTCTAAACATCCTCCTGGTTATTAAAATGTGTTTTTTACACAGAAAAATAAAATAAAAAAACGATTACAGTAAGATGAAGTGATTCACTTCCTTTACAGTGACACAGACACAGAGAGAGAGAGCGATAGAGAGAACAGAGAGAGAGAAGAGAGAGAGAGAGAGAGAGAGAGAGAGAGAGAGAGAGAGAGAGAGAGAGAGGGGGTGGGGGGAGGTTTTTCTTTCTTTTCTTATGAGTTAGAAGTATGGTGCCCTCTGGTGACTGTTTCACATTTACACCACAGTGCTGTTCAGTTCTGCACTGATTAATGATCAGGTGTTGATTAATTATGCAATAGAACACGATAGGAAGTGTGTTATTGTGAAGTTATTAACCAAAAAGTAGTTCCACAATAAATGACTAAATGAATGTTTAAGAAAGGACAAAAAGCTAAAAATAAAAATCATTAAGAATTTAGATTTTGATTTAGAGTTTGTTTGCTTGCTTGCTTACTTACTTGTGTAATCGTGTTATTTGTATATGATAATCTGCACATTTCCGTTCTTTGTGCAGTTATAAAAAAAAAAGCTGCTCTGTAGGATGTGCATCAAACAGCCCAGCTGGCTTCAGAGTCTGACCAAACCAGCTGCAGGTCAAACGTTACCTGAAAGTCATCCATATTATTGTCTCGTTTTGTATAAACACAAATACAAAACAATTAGCGGTTTGTGTGCAAAAAACTTGCCATTAACGGCAACATAGTCACTCATTGTTTCGCAACGCGCAAGTGGAATAATACAAGTTGGTA
>JAOVVF010000034.1:12156839-12166847 GCA_028565595.1 Duopalatinus emarginatus | reverse complement strand
GTATAGTAGTGTACTGTATAGTATTAGTGTGTAGTGTATAGTGTATAGTAGTATACTGTATAGTATTAGTGTGTAGTACATTTGTACATTTAGGATGCAGCCAATGTCATGTTTAACAGTATATATCACACACTAATACTGTATATACTAAGCTAATCTTAATAGCATGAGTTCGATAGGCTTTTTTTAACGATTTACACAAATCAATAAAAATGATCAATAACCAGATTTCACCACACTGCTTTATCTACTAACCCTGAATGAAAAGTTTTACTTTTATCTTGTTAGCCAGCTGGCTAACGCTATATCAAACAATAAGCAATAAGATTCATTAGCCATGTTTTCATTTATTTTATTACAATTTCACACACAGCACTATTATTCAGTATTCATCTGATCACTTGTCACATATATAGACGGATTACTAAGTTGATGGAACGAATTAGTAAATCGAGGGAACGATTTACGCGTCTAAATATTTTTTTTCCTACCATTATATTTCAGAGGCTCCGTACTCACCTTATTCATAAACAACGCTTCAAAATAGACAAATCGTGTCACGCCCCGATTTGAACAGGAAACCCGATTTAGACTGCGCTTGCGCAACAAAAATACGTCATGAGCAACAAGGGTACGTCATTTCCGGTATGGTTTTACGACAGTTTGTGTTGAATATTGAATGAATTTATTGCTTGCACCCCTGCAAACACATCATGTTTGAATGTTATGTTAATGACTGGTTTTGATATATTTTACCCAGTGATAAAATACTATAACTAAAATTATTACATTATATGAAGTTGTGATTTGTTGTTTTTTAAATGTTTTAAAATTAAGTTTTTATTAGTAGTAAATACAAATAAATATGATATTTATATTTTAAATATGCATACATCAACTGCGTTATAATAATTAATTTAGTCACACTTTACCTTTGGGTCAACTGGGGCAGCTGTGGCCCATGGTTAGGGAATTGGTTTTGTAACCAGAAGATCCCTGCACAGAGCAAGACCCAACTGAGGTGCCCTTGTACCTCAGCAATGTACCTAACACCCCCAACTGCTCCCCAGGTGCAGTGGTTTGGGGGCTGGTAGCCTCCTCATCACACACCATGTTACAACAACCAGTTTAACTTGGTTAAAGAAATGAGCTCAGTTAACAATTACGGATAAGAACACTCTACCTAATGAAGAATTAACGTTTGCAAAAGAAAGCTGTGTGATCCAGGCTTCATTAATTCAGCTTCAACAACCATTTTTGTCAAGACAGCCCCAGAGCCAATCCCAGGTTGCTGCACATCACCCAGTCACTGTGCAATTTTAAGTTCCAGCTTTTGTACTTTATTTTTACTTCAAAAGTTAAACGTTTTAACCCACAGAACACATTCAGACAATACATATTTTTACTGTATATTAAGTGTATTGTATTAAGTTAACACAGTATCAAAAATGAATTTTGTGTACTGTTACAATTCACAAGTTAATGGCTTCTTTCAGAGCACATGTTTATGTTTAAAACTAAGTCAACACTGATCATCAGTTCAGTTACTTTCTGTGTGAATGCACTGACGTTGTATGAAATGACTCCTCAAAATAAAATTCTTGTTGCACTCTGGACAGTGATGTGCTTTCACTCTTTTATGATTGTGCCGGTGGGACTGGATAATACTTCTTTGCTTTAAACTCTTTTCACACTCTGAGCAGTAAAATAGCTTTTGTCTTCTGTAAATTAACTGGTGTGTTTTACTTTGTCTATTAAAACTCTTCCCACAGTCTGTGCAAAAATAGGGCTTCTCTCCAGTATGAATGCGCTGATGTATTTTAAGAGCACTGAGCTGATTAAAACTTTTCCCACACTCTGTACAATGATAAGGTTTTTCTATTGCATGAATATGTTGGTGTTGTTGGAAATCGCTTTTTGAATAAAACTCTTCACACACTTTGAGCAGTGATACGGCCTCTGACCTGTGTGAAATCGCTGGTGTCTTTGAAGAATATTCTGTCTGTTAAAACTCTGCCCACACTTGGAACACAGATATGGTTTTTCTTCAGTGTGAACACGCTGATGTATTTGGAGCTCACTTTTCCAAATAAAACTCTGTGTGAAACTACTGTGTAAATGTTCTGGTATAGTTGGAGGTTACTTTTTAAATAAAACTCTTCCCACACTCTGAGCAGTTATATGACTTTTCTCCAGTGTGAATGCACTGGTGTTGTTGAACACTGTCTGTAAAAACTCTTTCCACACTCTGAGCAGGGATAGGGCTTTTCTCCAGTGTGAACGCACTCATGAACTTTGAGCTCACTGTTTTTATTAAAACGCTTCCCACACTTTGGGCAGAGATAGGACTTTTTACCTGTGACAATGTGCGGGTGTACCTACATTGTTTTTAATAATATGTATATGTATGTATATGTAGATATTTTTATTAATATTTTTAATTTAAACTCTTCCCACACTCTGAGCAGAGATAATGTCTCTCTCTAATGTGAATGCGCTGGTGTCTTTGGAGCTGATATGAACACTCTGAGCAGATATATGGTGTGTCTCTTGTGTGAACATGTTGGTGTTGTCAGACATCATTCTTGTCTGGAAAATTTATCTCACTCTAAAACAGTAAGACAATTATTATATGATACTATTCCATCATACATCACTACGGCAAGTCAGGGTTCCTGCACCATTTTAAAAGTCAAATTTAATGCTTATTAAGACCTTTTAAAGACTGAAATAAATATAATTTAAGACCCAAAATTGTCATAACAATTTCTTTGGTGGAAAATACTTAATTTATAGTCTCCTACATTGGAAAGCAAAACTTAACATTTCTCATTTGTTGTCAATAATCTAATAATAATGGTTGTGCCATAGTGGAGAGAGAGAGATCAAAAACATCCATCAAGACCCCTAACAACTTAATTGTGACAATGGCAATTATATATAAATACACACATACAAATACAAAATCATTGTGTGCCTTATCATTTTCTATACATTTTCTAACTGATAAAATCATGAATTCTGTAGTAAAATACAACATATCTAATCTGCATTTACAACATAGCTTGATTCTGCATCTCTATGTACAGCTCATTAGCCCTTACGTGAATGTAATTATAGATTTGCCCAACCGTCCGAACAACAACCCATAATCAGAACCCAGCCTATTTAAACCAAATCAACTACAACTACCAACCGTTAGACCAATTGCAGCGCCAACCACCACCTAAATACATACTCTTCCATCCATTTGACGTTAAATTTGCACTTTCCTATCTTTACATGTAGACTGTACATTTTACACTAACAGAAAAAATATATACCAAACAATATACAAACATTCTCTGCTTTTACTACAAAACAATCCCTATGCTTAAATAGCTGATGAAGGACTTCGTCCAAAACGTTCTTGTCTGTCTCTTTTAACCACCTTTTTTAATTTCTCTGTCCACATGCAATAAAATACTTCAAAGAAAAATACAACCTTAGGTTGTTACTACTCTGCTTATTTAATTGCAGTCCAAGGTACAATTTGTGTGGTTATATAAAACGTTTTACTGAGCATCTAGGAGAAGTTCTTTTAAAGGTTTTGTCACACTTGGTTTTTTGTCTGACTGAGATGCGATCTCTTACATACCTTTACTGACAAAGGTAATATTTAGAAATCCAAAATGTTTGTCTACTGACTAAATAATGAACACCACTCCACCCAGCACTTGGCATTGTGCTTGGTGATACTTTCAGAACAACATGCTTTTCCTCATTAA
Source organism: Duopalatinus emarginatus (assembly GCA_028565595.1). Taxonomy (NCBI): domain Eukaryota; kingdom Metazoa; phylum Chordata; class Actinopteri; order Siluriformes; family Pimelodidae; genus Duopalatinus; species Duopalatinus emarginatus. The sequence continues at coordinate 12,163,080 of JAOVVF010000034.1, read as the reverse complement.
AAATGTTTTAGGCTGAGCTGTGACCCACTGATGCACCTGTCTTCAACTCTTCATCAGATGTGAATATTAGTCCTCTTCAGTAGATTTTCATACTGAAATGATTTAATAAATATTGTTTAAAAACTATGTCTTGAACTATCTGGTAGAACCATAGTACATCAACATGTTTTAGTAGCTTTTAAAAAAAGTTGACATTTGTAACATTTGGGACTACACCCAAGTTATACCAAAGATTGCTACATATTCAACAAAGAAGTGAAAAATGACGATCAATTAGATAATCTTCTTCCCATAACTGCCCATTTAGATGTAAAGATGGTGTCAAACATTAGAAGTTTTTATTTGGTGACACACATAAATTAAACATATGATATGGTTACACACACATAGCTTAAACATTACTTTGAAGTACATTAAAGTGATGGCTCTATGTTGGAGCATTTGTGTATGTTAAATGTACCTGAACTGGTAAATCTTCGTCCACATTGTAAGCACTGAAAAGTTTTCTCAGATATATGAATGCACTGGTGCTGAATGAGACTGCCTTTAGTTGAAAAACTCTTTCCACACTGTTAGCAATTACAAGTTTTTTTTCTATTGTGAATGTGCTGGTGTTGTTGGAGTTTACTTTGTTTGGCAAATGTCTTCCCACACTCTGCACAGTGATACGGTTTCTGTCCTGTGTGAATGAACTGGTGTGCTTTAAGTGTACTTTGTTGATTAAAACCTTTCCCACACTGTAAGCAGTGATATGGCTTTTCTCCATTGTGAATGCGCTGGTGTCGCTGGAGATTACCTTGCTGGGCAAAACTCTTTCCACATTCTGGACAACTGTACGGCTTCTCTCCTGTATGAACTGAGTGGTGTATTTGTAGATTGCCCTTGGTTGTAAAGCTCTTTCCACACTGTGAGCAGTGATATGGCTTCTCTCCTGTGTGACCACGCTGGTGAATCAGGAGATCACTCTGTCGAACAAAATTCTTTCCACACTGCAGGCAGTGATGTGGCTTGTCTCCTGTGTGAATACGCTGATGACGTCGCAGATTACTCTGATCAGTAAAAGTCCTCCCACACTCTGAGCAAGGATACATTTCTTTCTGCATTCGCTGATTAGAGGTGTTACTGCTGAGAGCACCAGAGATTGTTTTCTGAATATTGGAGAATCCTGGGGTCATAAGATTCTCATCGTTAATCTCTCCCAATTTAAGCAGTCTGTCATATTCCTCATAGTGGTATCTTCTGACGTGTTTGTGGAGGTAAATTTGAGATATATAGGAAAGTGAGCAATGGGAGCATGAGAAGACTTGTAACTGGGAATCATTCATATCTGTATCAGTAATTGAAAAGTATTAGGAATTAATTGCAAAATTCAACAAAATATACAAATTATTTCAGGGAAAACTAACGTGAAACTCATGGTACAAAAATTTATTTTTTTTTACAATAAATAAATTTCATTAATTAGGTTTAAGCACACATAAGCTGTATAACCTGATCTATCAGACACATATGTCAGACATATTAAAAACATAACAAAACTGCCACAACATAGGCTGCAAGAGATATGGCTCAGTGACAAATCAACCAGAGGCTCCCAGGTGACCATCTCAGATTTAAATGAAAATCTGCCAAAATTAACCTTATGGGGAGTAATAAATACCAAGAAATTCTTGGGCTGAAATTCCCTTGATTTCTGGAGTAATCTTTAAAAATAGGTGCCATGGCCCCTTTTCGTACTCATGATATGTGGCTACGATCCGTAAGGATATTTGAAGACTCATATCTTCATTTCTAAACATGATACAAAGCTGGCTCAGCTCTGAACCCTCTTTCAGAATAAAGGTCATGAGCCTTTTATGTATTATTATTATTATTATTATTATTATTACACTTTTAAGTCTTACTATGAGCCTGCTACAATCCAATTTTGGTTGGTGGTAAACAACATTTTTGGATTATCAAGTGAGTGTGTTATTTTACCGGTGACTGTACCACAAAGGTAGCCTTCATCTTCAGACTCTTCCTCTTTTACATACTTTATTTTAAATCCTGTGTCTTCATCTTTAAGTTCTTCCTTTGTTGTATTTATGTCGTGGTCCACAGGTGTTATGCATCCCATAGAACCTGATATTACCAGAATAATATCAGAGAATTTATTAAGTCAGTGATTAACTTTCATTAGAAAAAAAAACTTAATGACCTTAAAAACCTTAATGTAAAGTGTCACTTTTACTTACCGATGTCACCTCCTTCTTCAGGTTCTTCCTTTTTTATATGTATTTGATGGTCCAAACAGATTATGCATACCAAACCATCTGATGTCCCATCTGAATCAGTACAAATTTCTGTTCTGACATCTCCACAAAGCTAATAACCAAATAGTAATAATACTTAATTAACAAAGAAGTTAAGCACTATTTGAAGATACTAATACTGAAGATACTGTCTGAGGAGACAATTAAAACACTGGTTTGAGCAATTAGCAGGATAGCACCCAGACCATGGATAGAAGCGATTAAAGGGAAGACTAGTCACAGAGATGCAAGAAGGTATTACTTAATAAGCATGTAAACTAACCCTTGCTCTATCTGAAAGAGCACTTTTTTGTTGTAGTAATAGTCTATTGTATCTATTCCAGCATTCAGTCCTGAGCTTTAAAAATTAAACAGATCAATAAATACATATAGTAAATCATTGTAATCACCTGTAAGCCAGCAGAAGCATGGGCTTGTAGAGGTTTTTGGGAATAGCACATTAGGCTCTCTGTTGATTCCATTAGAAGATCTTAGAGTGAGGGCTATAGGAGTGTGATTCTGTAGAAACAGAATCAAATCATAAGCAGAACACTAAAATCACCTGTAAACAAAAACAGCAAATAAATATTCAATTTAAAATAAAACATTTGAGCTTGTTCACATCCAAGGAACACATTAGGAAGAGTGGTGTTAATGTTTTGGATTTGGATGCATATATAGTTATGCCCAGGTCACTGCTCCTCAGACAAACCTCTCAGCAGTGGAGATAAGGATAAATATCTACTAAGCAGAACACAGGGTTGTGATGTTCCGAACAGTGGTTAATTTTACTCATTGTATTAACACGGAAGTGCCAGAAAACTGGTAGACCAGTGTTATACTTGGTCAGTCCTTCACAGGGCATGGACTCCACACTGTTGATTTCTGTGTTCCACAGTGTGTTGTATGACATCACAGATGTGTTCAATAATGTTGAGATCTGCTGACTTAGTTGTGAATGACAAAACCCCAAACTCAGTTCCTCTAACCATAATTTGTCATGTCTAATATATAGGATTCATTTTCATATAGTATTATATGTTGCATCCATATATGTTAGCCCTTTATATATTTAATACATTATTTATAATTTATTAAAATAAAATAATAATATTGTTTTAATTTTATTAAACCAACATATTTAACAAAAGTTCTATATGCTTACATATGTTTTTCTCATTCATTTTGAACATGAGCCTATGTTTTATGACAGCCTTAGACTTTTGTTCTGTGCTGATAGGAGTAGAACCTGATGTGGTATTTTGCTGTTCTGGCACATTCACCTCAAGGTTTGATGCTTTGTGAATGCAGAGATAATATAGCCTTCCTGTCAGTTCAGACTAGTCTGGTCATTCTCCTCTGATTTCTAGCACCAACAAAGTAAGTAAATCAATCAGTCAGTCAGCCTTATCCACTTTGTCCATCAGGGAGCCCACCCGGAATCATTAGGCACAGGGCAGGAATACTTCTCACACAGGACGCCAATCCATCACAGGGCACTGCATACACACACATTTACTCACACACTCACATGTAGGGCAACTGAGTACATCCAATTCCTCTACCATGGGGTTTTCAGAAGCTGGGAGAAAACCTGAGTACCCAGCGAAAACCATGTATATGAGGATAACACAACAAACTCCTCAGACATACACCTCAGTAATCTAAAGTAATATAATCAGTAATCTGATTACTTTTTTCAGTAATGAAGTAATGTAAAGGATTACAGGTCTATTTTGTGTAATCTCATTACAGTTATTAATTTCATTAAAAAGTTACTTGTGTTACTCACACTTGGACTTGTTCCCTAAATTGATAGCATTCTAAAATACCTGTCTAATAAAGCTAAAGTGCAAATTTGTACTGTTTCACAATCTGTCCACAATCCCTGTAACACACAAAATAAATCAGAATTGCACCACTAATGTTTCAGCTACTTATCAAATGTCATAGATTTAGTGGTCAAATAATGGGGAAAAAGTGTTAAAAACACACTCGGCAAAAATGGGTTATACGTTTATGTCTGACAAAGACTTTTATTATTTTTTTAATGCTGGATGTATTTTGTAATCATGTAATGCTGGATGTATTTTGTTTATACATGTAAATATAAAGTTTGATTTTTTTTTTTGCTTTTACTAATATAATTATAATTTTTCAGTTCTTATACTTGCCTGTTTTGATGGACCTCTAAAGAAGCATTTAGTAGACTTTATTTTTCAAATATTTAATAACAGATTGATTTGTTCTAGGAAAACAGCACCATAAAGAATAGTGAAGTTAATTTTATACATGTCTGGTGTTGCTACTACTGAAAGGACTAATATTTAATAATAATAATGTATAATTTAATCCAGTACATTTGTTTGGGTTTTAGAATGTAATTTAAAAAATGATTAGTAATCAGAATCCAGAAAGTAATCAGTAAAGTAATCACACTGCAATTTTAGTTAAGTAATGAGTAATCAGTAATAAATTACATTTTTTTTGTAACTTTCCCCCAACGCTGCACGCTACCTGTGGCCAACAGGGTGTTCAGACTTTTTCTTCATTCTTATGTGTGATGTGAACATTAACTGAAACTCAAGCCTGACATTGTTTTTGCATTGCATTGCTGCCACATGATTAGTTGATTAGATGACTGTATAAATAATCATGTGTAAGGGTGTTCCTAATAAAGTGAAAGGTGAGTGCATATAGAGTCTCTGGTAGTTCGAGAGATGAAGTAGATGAAGCTGTGGGTGCTTGATAGTAAAGCCCAAGTGATTGTTATTTGTTGATCTTGATTATGAAAAATCACAGCCAGATATTTTATTATTGAATTGTATTTTGTGTGCACTCAGTTCTGGACGTTTCTGAAGGCTGCCAGTGTTTGTTTTCATTATTTTTTTACTAAAAATTTGTGAGAATTTGACTACAGAATATTAAAATAATTCAACATTAAAACATAAAAAAATACACAGATAAATCCCAAATCATAACACGATATTGGTTTATCTACCAAGCTGATATTTTAACATTAATGTCGAGCTGTGATTTATTGCAGTAGACGAATATAAAATCTAAACTCATACCAGGTAGGTTTTAGCCACAGCTACACCAAACGTTTTTACTAATACTGAATCCCAAATACCTCCATTTTTTTTACAGTACAGTGAACTACACAGTCTGTATGTTAATCTTAATGTAGTGTACTTCGAAGTGAGGACGGAGTCATTCGGGATTTATCCACTAACTGTTCGCAGAACGGCTCACCATCTTTAACTTACCTCAGGGTTTGAAGCCTGGTGTGTAGTGAACAGGCTCAAATATACATACAATAACAAACATTTATTTTTAAAGCGATCACGTGTTAACGTAAAATCCAGTCAGTAATATTTTACCTCAGCAGATCACTGCAGCCCCTTGACTGATCGGAGTGTGCACGGTGGAGATAATGTTCACAGCGCCGCCTGCTGGACATCATTGTTAAATGTTCTGGAAACTGTGAAGCCAATTCACTTGGAGCTTCTCAAACAAGGCAGAATGAGCCACAAGCAGCAACTGGCAGCAGCAGTAAGACCTGGTTAAAAAAAAAAATCTCAGAGAAGGGAATAGAAACAACCCCAGAATCCATGGGTTCCAGGCAGAGTCAGTCGGAGAGTCGGTCTGAGTCCACCAGAAATCATTGGGCGCAAGGTAGGAAAACCCTCAGACAGGTGCTAATCCATCACATGGTAACACACACACACACACACACACACACACACTCGCACGTACACCTAGGGTTATTTAGCACGTCCAATTCTCCTAACGTGTGTTTTATGGGAAGTCTAAGGAAACCAGAGTACCCCCGCAGACATGGGGAGAATACACCGAACTCCGACATTTACACCCAAATAGGAATTGCAGCATGTGTGTTATAATGTATAATATATATTTTCTTTGACACTTCTTTGGGGTAGACT
>JAOVVF010000034.1:12136395-12148767 GCA_028565595.1 Duopalatinus emarginatus | reverse complement strand
GAAAGTCCTTAACAACTACAGGTTCCAAACACAACCATCATGAGACTTTTTATCTGCTTACATGTCAGATAATGGGTAAGTAACACACACACCTGATGTTATATTAATAATTAATTTTAACATCTGAATACTGGTAGACACTTAAAATAGTAATAATTTAGTAATTGTTTAAATATTTATTGACCAGACTGTAGGTTACATCTGTTGCTACAGCAATCCTGATTTTTTTAGTATAGTAGAGATATGATCTCCCGCCATGACAGAGAGGAGTTGCACCAACAAAAAAATTGAAAGGAATTAATTAATTAGAATTAATTAGAATTTTAAGAATAGAAAAATAATACTGTGACTTGTTTGTGACAATTTTAGCAACCCCTAGGAGGGTCCACATTGGGCAACAAACTTGTCATGATATGGCTCAACTCAGCATTACTCTCAAAGGTATTTCGCAAGGACAGTCCGAGTTCCAATGAGGGCTTTTAAGCACTATGTGGAGGTGGTTGCCTACTGGTTGCCCTCTGTCCAGCTGTCTGTGTGCCTTAGAGGCACTTTAATAGATAGGCTACTTATTAGATATGAGAAGTGGCCTCCCAGTGGCTTAATTGTGACCTTTTACATTATGTTATGAAATGACACTACAACGGTATGTCACAGTCGCTGTTAGTCAAGGTTACCCTTGCTTATGGTTCTGACCTGGGTCCAGCCAGCAGAGGGGTCCTCGCGGTCTCATTATGTAAGCAGCACTGCCTACAAAGTCTCCTCCATCTGCAACAATGATACTATCTTCCGACATTAGCTCATCCACACGGTGCAGGACATTTAGAGGGTTCAAATGCCTCTCCATCTTTTCATTTGCCTTGTCTCTACAAAAGTAAATCATTACATTATCAAGGAAAACTCACACAGACCGTTTTGACAAATAAGAACAAAAAAACATGCATAGGATGCCTACACGATTAATCCTACACACCATGAGCATTAGCACTACATCCCACAATAGAACCTTACCTGTTTGCCTTCTCCTTTGTTTTGTCCTTTTCCTTCAGGCCCTGAGTCCATTCTTCAGGACATTTGTGTCCCACCAAGCCCTTAGACAGCTGCAGCAAGAAGGAGCCAACGTCACCTGAAGAAGTGGTATCACAATTTTATTTTTTAATATCAGTGACCTATAAAGCCACATCATAGACTACAGGATAGTAAATATAATTTTTTTATGTAAAAGTATACACATAGTATACTGTGCCTTGCACAATGCCATAGCCAGGATTTCATCTTAATAGTACAACCAAAAAGCAACAAAAGCAAATATTTTACCAATCACTAAATCTGTTGAACATTTTCCACATCAATACTGGCAACTTTTGAACACATTCCGGCATCATTGATGGCCAGAATGGATATGACCTTTTTCACCCTCTTGCCTGTTTGTCTAGAATTTCACATAACTGTATCTTGCAGTGATTTATAACCCAGGTCAGAAGAGTCAGATTTGTTGTAATGGCAAGAAAAACACTTAGGGTTAGATGACAGCTTATCAGACAGCACCTCTCACCCAATGCACATATCCATTTTCATATCCCAAGGGTCAATTTAAAATAGCTAAACCAGCATTACTTTTTAGCAGGCATCAGGAGAGTCCATAAAATCCCCAAAGAAAACCCACACATACACTGGAGAAAATGCAAATGTCTAAGAGTTTATTACAATAGTCTTCTGTGACTCACAAATGAATCATATAAAAGTAATGTGTAACTTGCCTGAATGTTGTGTGGCCAAGCTCTTTGTATTAGCCTTTATTTAGAAACTTTGCTAATTATTATTTATGTTATAATGTTCAATTGGCTAAAAACTAGGTCGGCCTAATTATGTTTTTTATTATAGTTTAAAAGTGTTTGGAGCATATCCAGGATGAATTCTTGGCCTTGATTAACTTCAGGAGAGATCAAGTGCTGTTTGTGGTGTTATTGTAATTTAGTGCCTCACCCTGAATAGCCACCGTGGGCTTCCAGAACAAGTCTGAGTTCTTCAGGAGCTGGGTCTTGTCTCGGTTAACTGCAATAATTTTACTGCGTCTGTTCAGCACCCTGCCGTAACCCAGTCTAAAGTCACACACCGTGCCTGTTAGAAAAATAAAATTAAAATAAACATCCCAAACTTCACATCTCATAGAAAAAACCTGTAAATGTCCCAGGATGTCTTAAACCTACCTGCAAGCAGCACCAAATCCGCCTCTTTCAGGGCATCTCTTCTGTTCTGTCTGATATGCAAAGGGCTGTCTTTACCCAGCATCCCTCTGGACATCCCACCTAGGAAGCAGGGGATGCCTAAAGACTCCAAAGCTTTTCTGGAACAGGGTCAAAACAGAAATAGTTACACAAGTTGGGCTGATGATAGACAGGCATTAGTTGGTGGTGCAGTTGTTCAGTCACTGTTGACAATAACAGATAAATCTACCTGACATCTGTGGCAGGTGTTGGAGGTAGTGTTGCCTGGCTGCCTAATATGATCACTGGCTTCTTAGCCCTGCTTACCAGCTCTATACACGTTTGGACCTAGAGGTGAGAGAAAAGTTCAGGGAAGTAAATTGCGTGTTGTATGTATTGTATGTTGAGGTAAAATGTTACTGATTTCAACACAGTTTCACTATCTTTTTAAACATCTCCAGCTAATCATGGCTTAGAAGCACTTTTAGAGTTGACTTTTACTTAACCACAGTTTAGCACTTCGACCCTGGGGAATTCTTCACATGACTATAGCAACCACTGTTATACACTAACTCTTTTTATAGACTACTTCCAATTTTATCACATTCAGCTATGAACATGAACATAGACTGCACAACTGCATGCAACGTTTTGCCAATTTCTTTTTGAAATCCAGATTTAGACAAGCCTATGCAAGATACAGGGACTGGTGGTGGCTCCATTATGGTATGGGGGTTGTTCAACTGCTATCCATGGGACCCCTGGCACATCTACAAACGTCTCTGACAGGTGAACACTGTGTGTGTCTCCTTTCTGATGATTTACACTAGTTCTCAACGTTACTGAACACATCTGGGATGCCATGCGGTGCACAGAATATTTTAACAAGCTTTTGGAGTCCATGCTCATAAGTACTAGAATAGTATAAGCTAGTATACGTATATGCTGTCTTTTTAAAAAATACTTTTAAAAATTACATTAATGGAGCAAAACAATATGTATTGTTTTTACAGATAGTAAAGCTCACCTCCTTGTCTGTTGCCTTAGGTACATAGACAGGCAGAGGGGAGATGTCCCTTTCTTCCCATGCTCCAGCAAAAAGGTTTGTTAGATGATTATTAAGGTACCTAGAAGAAAGGGGGAAAAGCATTTACAATCCAGTAGATACTCATTTAGGTTTCCTTTAAACATGTTAGAAGCTAAATTGATCATTTATAACCAAACACAGCATTATGAGCATAATGATTAGTACTGCTGTCCAATGTGTTATCTACCAATGTCATACCATGAAATAATTTTCCCAACGATTCCTTTAGGAGTGTTTTTAGGAGAAAACTCTTTCTCTACGATATGATATGGATAAAGAGTGTCTATTGGGAACTCGATAAATACAGGACCTGAAAAACAAATATATCCATTCATCAGAGCACAAATTGTCATAATAAAGATCTGTGCAGGGTGCATCCTGTTCTGAAGGATATTAAAGCTGCTGTATACCTGGTGTGCCAGACTGGGCAATGGCCAGGGCTTTTCTCACAGTCGGCACAATCTCTCTCACACTCCTCACAGAAGCACAGAACTTGCAGAGTGACTTGAAAAGGGACATCTGATCAATGTCCTGCAAAGCTCCCCGACCCTGCACAAACAAAATGGTAGTCATTTCTGCTCTGTGATTGTAAAGGTAATAATTTGTAACTCATTTAACTACGCATTTCATAAAATGCCTGAACAAGTCCTTTGCTTCTCATAGCAGCCAAAGGCTTGTGGTTAAGAAACCGGCCTGGTCCCTGGTGAGATCCCAACAACTGACAAGACTTGACTAAAGTGCCCTTGAGCAAGGCACCTAACCCACAACTGCTCCCCAGGTGTTGTGGATAGAGACTGCCCACTGCTCTGTACATGTGTGTTCACTGCCACATCGCCAAAGTCACTTTGGATAAAAACGGCAGCTTAATGCAATGTAGTGTAAATGTAATATAGTGCGTGTGTGTGTTTCACTGCACAGATGGGTTAAATGCAGAGGCAAATTCCACTGCACAGTAATCAAAAGAGTAGTTATAGGTTTTCATTTGTGTTGTAGATTAATGCATTTTTACATTTAACAAATTGTCTATGATTAAACTTTAGGGGTCACCTTACACGCGCCATACACAACAGTGGCAGATTTCGGCCTTCATTTCCTGAACTGTTTGGGCAAGCAAAATTATATGCAAGTCTCTTGCTGACAATTATGCCAGTAACCCACTGACATCAACCAGCTGTTGCATTCTTCTTTGGTGTTGCCTTTTTTAAGCTTGTAGTGCAGATTCTCCATTCAATCCCTTTAGGTAAAGTGCTGCTGCTCAGTTGAGTTAAGGTCTGGTAATTGACTTGTTCGGTCTAAACCCTTCTACTTTCCCCCGCTGATGAACTCTTTTGCTGTGCATGATGAAGTTCCCCAATGCACACTGTCTGTAAACTGGCACACAGTGCTTTTGTAGGCTTCTGAATTCATACTGCTTATACCATCAAGAGTTACATCAATAAAAATGACTGAGTCCCTTCCAAGAGAAGCCATGTAAGGCCAAGCCATGACACTACCTCTACCATGTTTCACAGTTGAACTCATAAGCAGATCCTTTCTTTATCCACACTGTAACCTCTCGATCACTTTGCTACCTTAGTTCAAGAACTTTTCGGCTCATCTCATATTTGCTTGTTGCTTGTGCGTTCATCTTCACAGATCTCTACATGTTTCTGCCATCAACAGCTGTTGTTTTTCCTGGCCAACCTGTTTCACATCTCGTTATTAGAAACCACAGGTGCACTTTATTTTCAGGACATTCCAAACTGTTTAATTAGCTATGCACAAGACTTGTGCAAATCAAGAGTAGACATTTAGAGTTACTACTGCTTTGACAAACTGACAGGGTAGACCTGGGCAACAAGAAAGACTTGTCAGTCACATGCGTCAATACCTTTGCTCAGAATTTGGCTGATTCACCACCAAAGGTGCCATGAATTTATTGTACATCACAAAAACAACAAATAAGGCTTGTCATTCTAATACTTTTGGAGGGATCTGTACGTGTTCAGTATGACTCGTGTTCAATGTAGTGCTTAATTTCTGTGATGGTTTCTGTGAGTGGGGAGTGTTTTTTTGTTTGTTCTTGATTTACACAGAGAAACACTAAGTAAACAGAGTGTGAAGAGAAAAGATGTGTCCCCCACAGTATTAATGCATGTATGTGTGCATTTGTAAAAATCATTCTGCTCTCTGCTGTCACATTTAACTGGACATAATTTAAGATAAAAAGGCTTATTACAGTTGACTGATTTCGCACCTGTAACAAAGTGGCAGCTGCTCCACCCATCAAAAGCAAAGGTGACTCTGCCATCTGAGCATTCTTAACTGCCGTAACCGTGTTAGTAAGGCCTGGTCCTGCTGTTACAACAGCCACACCTACTGTACCTGCAGTTAAATTCCCAGAATATTAAGTTCCTGGTGAAGTTCCAGACATACTGAAACTTCACTCATGCATTTACATTCAGCGAGTTATTACAAACTGTGACAATGTCATATGATCGTTTTAATTTAGAACACAGGTTACCAGAGAGTCTTGCTACTGCGTCAGCGGCAAAAACGGCAGTGGCTTCATGACGGGTGTCCACAATACGGATCCCTAATTTCTCACATGCCACCAGGATAGGAGAGATGTGTCCACCAACCAATGTGAAAACAAACTTGATGCCATGAGCCTGAAGCACCTCTGCCACACTCTCACCTCCTTGCCGAGGACTCTTCCTGTCCGCCTGAGAAGATAAAAGTTGTAAGAGTTAATATGACAGTAGAAAACAATGCTAAGAACTACCCAATTTAGACTTAGTTTCTCAGGTAGCCAATGCTGTCATCAGGATTCTTTGCTATACTTATAGATCTATATCTAATATATAATGTAATATTTAATGCATAATATATATATTTATGTATTTGTTTAGTTTTTTCACTTTGATTGTGAGGAGCCTGCTTAGGGTGCTGGAGAACCAGTGTGACCAAAAATAAAAAAAACATTAAAGTTTACAGCAGTTATGTCGTAATAAAATGTGATATCCAAACAGTCACAAAGCCAGAAGAAGTGAAAAAACTGAGAGCAGTGTGGGGAAAATCTGATAAATTTTTAAAGGAGTGTCATTTGATGAACCTGTCAGGTAAGTATCAGAACACCTAATATAGTGATTCAGAAACAGACAAATATTGAAGTGTTAAATATATTGTGAATAAATTGACTTATTTCTTATTGTTTAGTAGGTCACAATCTGGCCAAGTGGCCGTAAATATCATGTTGCACTCAGTAACTGATCACTTTTTGAGGTCCCTCAAAGTTCACCTCTGTAATTGAATATCTGCTCACTTTTAATGAGGATAATCAATAATGAATTATTTAAATACTTAATTGTATTCCTTCAACAGTGCACATACAATGCACATTTTGCACAAGTTTTATCTCTTTTACTTCAGCTTTAGAAACCATAAACAATGTCTGTAAAACAGCATTACATCACCTCAGAAACAAATCCAATAACTGTGACGTCCTCTCAAATGCTGACAGTGAGAAACGTTTACATGCCTTTGTCTTTACTTAATTTATAATACACCAACACTCTCTTCTGTGGTTTATCAGATAAAATGGAGGAGTGGTGGCCCAATGGTTGAAGCTCTGAGTCACTTTTATTTATAGTTATAAAACATGTGCCCTAAGGTTTGCAGAAGTCAGATCCCTGGCTGTTTGGCGCACAGAAAACAACCTCTCCCTGAAACTCAGCCAAACAAAGACGATGATTGTGGACTACAAGACGTAACAGGGGATAGCATTCATCAATCCTTGCCACTGGACCAAGGTGGAAAAGGCTTACAGCTTTAGATTTATGTGTGTCCACATTTCAAATGGTCCTTTGAAACCCACACAGTGGTGAGAACAGGCAAATATTAACTGTACTTCCTGCAGAAGCCAAAACTGTTTGAAATGGCCCCGAACAATTTCATCAATAATGCACTCTATTGAGAGCATTATCAATGGCTGCATCACAGCCATTGATAGGAGAGCCAAAAAGATCACTAAGGATAAGACATCTAAAAGTCTCTTACTGAACCATCAGACTCTTAAACAATAACCACATAACCTCACAACCGTCTTTGTGCACACTGTACTCTTACCATGTTCCATATCCACCCATGTGAGTAAATTTTACACAGTCTAATTTAGTATACGAAAAGTTTTGGCCTGTGTAGATTTTGTATTTGCATTTGCACATTTGAATATTTTGTTATATGTCGGTGGTACTAGTGGCACCAGACGTGGATTTCAATGTGCCGTTTTGCATGTGTCAACTGTGCAAATGACAAAGACTTTGTCTTTTGATAATTCGACATTGGTGGCACAGTGGTGTAATAAGACGGACAGCAAGAACGGCCTGGGCTCAATTCCCAATTCAGGCATACAGTCAGGCAAACAGAAGATACTAAATTACCCTTAGGTCTGAGTATGTGTGTGTGTCTGTCCTGTGATAAACCAGTCAGGCATATTTCCTCTGCCTGCTGCCCAATGAGTGCTGTAATAAAGTCCAGCACCACCATCCCTGCCCTCCACTAAGTACTGGGATAATGGGACCATAGCTGATAAAAGCCATTTAGTCCCTGTTGTTACTAACTTGGGTACTTAAGATAAATTTAAAACTTAACACTTTAAAATAGAAGTCATAGAAAATGACTGCTGTTGACATTTGTGACCTTTGGATCTCTTTTGAAATCTAATCAGTTCATCTGCTGATATTTCTGTTCAAATCCTACAATGACTTTAACTCTGTAGACCAAGTGGGAATATCTTGCACATATAATAACTATTATTATTATTATTATTAGTAGTAGTAGTAGTAGTAGTAACATTAGTAATATTAAGTAAAGGTAATTATTATTATTAATTAATATTGTTAATAATAATAAAATAATAATAATAATGTGCGTTGATTACAGTAGCCACATTGCTGCCTTTAGAGAACAGTAGAGTCTCCAGGTAAAATAACACCAGTAAATATTATTTTTAAACACTTTATATTGTTCCTTACCTTATGAAACAGCTGATAAAACAATCCGAGTTTGTAAAAAACAAACAGAAACACCAGAAGCAGACTGATGAGACAGGAAAACACCACGGTTCCGATGTCCATCTGGATGAACTGTTTTATAAACTACACGACTTTAATATTACATCTATTATTAAAACCAGTCATTAAAGCGTTGGTCCTATATTAGAGATGACTTTATTACTCCTACAGTTCTGAAACATTACACAACTCCCTGTTCAATTCACTACACACGACTCATCTTATCTACAACAACTTCTACACCACACGTAGTTAGCTCCTCTGTTCCTGACCTGTGAACAGGAACCTCCCTCTACCGCTAACTCACATCTCCAACATCCCGGTGTGAGGCTACAAAACAATAACCTGGTCAAAGGGTAAAGTTCAGCCTTAAAGGAGAAGAGCTGAACACGATGTCGGATTCACAGCGCCTCCTGCTGGACTATTCTGGTCATCACGTGTCACTGGCTAAACGGAAGGAAAAGGTGGCACACGTTCCTAACCTGCACTTTTATTTATTATTTGGCATTTTGGAAATGATCCACACTGAATGAGGTCTCTGTTTCCCCAGTCACTGCCTTACCGGCTTAAATGTGTTAAATCAGTTTATTTGTGTGACTGCAGTGCAAGGACAAAAATGTCTGCCCCACTTGTGATTTGAATGAAAGAGCAGCGTGCAGTGAAACGGGTTCAGCACGGTGTTCGTCACAGTAAGATGCTTTCTGAAGAGCTGAAATTCTAACAAAACACAGAGGACTGCTATCCAAGAGTGTTAGACGTGTTGTTACATACACGTCCACACGCCGCTGTCAAGACTGTCAACACTCTCCAGACACTTTACTTTGAGGTGTTTAATTATCTTCTGTAGTCCCAATCCTGCCCCATCAGACTATTACCTGTTTGGTCCCCTGAAAGAAACCCTAAAAGGACGAAGGTTCATGTCTTATGAAGAGGTGAAGGCAAAGGTGCATTAGTGGCTCACAGCTCAGCCTAAAACCTTTTTAATGAGGGAATATGAAAGATTGTTGACAAAGTGGATTAAAAAGCAGGAAGATTATGTCTAAAAATAAAGTATTTCTTTTTTCTGAAAACTGATTAAAAGTGACTACAGCAAGAGTGCGGAAAATGTTTAACATTTAGCAATTTGCTTTAGATAAGGGCATCTGCCAAATGTTTAGCAAAATTAGATGTTAGCTATTATTTACCATGTTGAAATGTTTTTCTGAACTTTTGTACTAAACAAAAAAAAGGGTACTTAAGGCACAGTACTGTAGATGTTTATAATTAGGAAATGAAAGCTGAAAATCTGATATATTCTAATATTCTTTTTATCTAAATGCCTTCAATGTGTGGCTAAAAACCACAAGATTTTGCCTGTTCCAATAGTTTTGCACAGCACTGTAGCTACATGTTGATAGTCGGTACATCTCTAAAAAACTATTTGTCACAGCCATCAACAGATACACATTTAAGAGGGCTACGTTAGTTGTTTACGCTAGCTGCTAAGATTCCATACATTTATCTAAAAAAAATGAGGTTGACAATAGTTTAAGTACCCTGTCAAAATAAAAAATGAACATGCACAATATAGGAGATTTGCTCTGTATTGCCAATATTATTAACACTCTTGAGAATTTTTCTCTTCACAAACAGACAAATTTTAAAAGTGAATATCAAATATACTAGCATGAAAACATGACCTACCTTTAGTGTAACAATATAAATATCTCTGCATACAACACAATTTTAATTAATTTGTCACAATTGATCAGTTCAAAATTCACAATAATTTCATTCAAATTTAGATTTTAGCACTCACATTCATAACTGTACAACTTTAACTTTGTATTCATGTCCTGTGTGAATGATCTGGTGTGCTTTAAGTGAAGTATGTCGAGTAAAACTCTTCTCACACTGTGAGCAGTGATACAGCTTCTCTCCAGTGTGAACACTCTGGTGTCGCTGGAGGGAACTTTGGTAATAAAAACTCCTCTCACAATGTGAACAGTGATGCAGGTTTTGTCCTGTGTGAAGGCACTGGTGTATTTGGAGATCACACTGTCGAGAAAAAAATTTCTCACACTCTGAGCAGCTATACGGCTTCTTTCCTGAATGAATGGCCTGGTGTTGCAGAAGATTACTCTGTCGATTAAAACTTTTTGAACACAATGAACAGTGATACAACTTCACTCCTGTGTGTATACGTTGGTGTTGTTGGAGACCAATACTTTTCCCACACTCTAAGCAGTCGTATGGCTTCTCACCTGTGTGAATGCGGTTTAATAGAAAAGAGTTGTTGGACCTCTGATGAACTCATTTTTAGGTCTTATTAGAAGGTTCATATGGTTGCGTTTCTGAAAAAAAAGCTCAAATCAAAAGCTCATCAAAACATGGTCCCATATTCCTACTTAACTAAACTTCCCCATACTATTTTTGCCACATCCTTTTTTTTGTTTGTTTAGAAAGTGATGTGGGATAAACAAGCACTAATCAAATTTATTTTACAAAATGAACTTTTCAGACTTCTTTCTCAATTTTCTTTATTATAACTGCAAAAACAGGCTTTTGCACATATTTTAAACACATAACAGATATTAGAATTCTATGCTTGAAAAAACATACCTTTATAATAATAATAATAATAATAATAATAATAATAATAATAATAATAATAATAATAATAATACCACTCCCTTTAGTTACTTTTAGTGTTAATCTTTAAAAGGTTAAGCAATTAATTCAATACAAGTACCAACAACTAGAACTACCAATTAAACATTTATACAGTATGAATATAGAGTTGTGATTTACTAAACTAATAAAAATAAAACTATGTATTACACTCGTAAGGGAGGAAGTATACTTTAGTATTCAGCTACTAATAATGTATTATCAGAGCAGCTCAGCTAGTTAACTTACCTCAGGGTTTACAGCTGGACACTGGAAACATCCTCAAATACATTAACAATAACAAGTTTTAATTTTAAACTGATCCAAACTGTTCATTTAATGCTCTGTCAGAAATCTCTTCACATACAAATAATTAGCCCAGTAACCCTGTTCAACAGGTTAGCTCATCTTCTTCTGTTATGGTTTTACAGCCCTGTTAACGTTCATAGCGCTTCATGCTGGAGCATTCAGTTCGAGGCTCTTGTTCTCCAGCCCTATATTACTCATGGCGAACAGCTCCCTCACTGAGGTACTAATCCTTACAGGGATGGCCTGGGTTTTCTTGCACGGAGTAAGGATTTGAAAATCAAATTTGTCTCTTCAACATATTTTCTAACTGCTTGTCTGAAAATTATTGGTTGACAGAGGAATCAGGAATTTCCTTCAATTTAAGTCTCCTTTGGTCCAAATGTGTTCATTTAGAAAATCTTCCACATTCTTGTTGGCTTTGATATGTTTGAGTTTTAATGCTTTGTAGTACTGTATATTGGAAGAGATTCAACCAGGTTAAATGTTTATAATATTCTCTTGGCTATTTAATTAGGAATTAGGCTGAACACCCAGTAATAAAAGAACACACCTTACATACATTTGAAAATACCACCTCCTGTAGAGGTGTGACATCAGCTGTGTTTGCCAATGTTAATAAAAACATGCCATCACATTTCTTCCGGCACCTTCACGTCTGGGCCAGCACCCTGTAGTTGTGATGATTGTTAAGCAAATCTCCTCAAACTACCCATTCCTACTTATCTTTCCTCTTTTATGGGAGACCTTCTGGCTTACCTTTCGTTATGGTGAATTACTAGCCAGTACACTGGCTAAATTCTGCATGCCCACATACCATTTACAAGATTTGCTCCGTTTTGCTAATGTTATTTACACTACTGAGACTTTTCCGGTTTACAAATGGACAGTTTTGAGAGGGAATATGAAAGAGCTTTATTTAAAATTCAAATTTTAATCCATTTGTCCTTTTAATCCATCCATTTAATCCATCCAGCCTTCCAATCAGTGTTCGCGACTCAGACACAGTCTCAGTCTTTAAGTCTAGGCTGAAGACGTATTTGTTTAATCAAGCATATTCTTTATAGTTTTC
>JAOVVF010000034.1:12058426-12075149 GCA_028565595.1 Duopalatinus emarginatus | reverse complement strand
TACACACATACATATATACCCCAATTTCTATTTTATTTTATTATTATTAGTAGTAGTATTATTTCATTATTATTAGTAGTAGTAGTAGTGTTTTATTGTTCTTGTTGTAAATTGTGTTCATTTCTGTTGTTGTTGTTGTCTTTATTTTGTTTTGTTCCCCAGCTTTGAGCAACACGAATGTAATATTTGTCATGCCAATGTAGCTACTTGAAATAAAATAGAAATTGATGGAAAGGGGGAGAGAGAGACACACACACACACACACAGAGAAAGAAAAAGAGAGAGAAAGAGAGAGAGAGAGAGACATTTACATTCCTGTTTCCACTGAGGTCCTTTAGCAGACTCTTTTATCCAGAGCAACTTACAAAAGTGCCGAATCATCAATGACAGAATATCCAGTTAGTTCACATTTATATTTACGCCATTTGGCAGACTCTCTCATTCAGAGAGATTTACAATGTTACAGGTATTACAGGCAGGCCAAGGTAGTGTTGGAGTCGTGACTGGGAATTAAACCCAGGCACCTCACATGGGAGCCAATGATGTTACCACTGTACACAAAAATATTGGGACGTCGTATTCTAAAGTCATAGGCATGGTGTTTAAAATCAAGCCCCCTGTGAATGCCAGGAGAATAAGTGCCCAGTGCAAATATATATATATATATATATATATATATACATATTACTTTCCCTTTTCATTCTTTCTTCCCCTTTCATTTCATCTCTAATCATTCCCTCTTTATTTTTCTTTCTAATCATTTTATTTCCTCCTCCCCTTCTTTCCTCATTTCCTTCTTAATTTTTATTTATTGTTCTTCTTCTTATCATCATCATTCTGCCCCATTTCTTATCAGCTGAGTCACTCGTATAATTAAACATTAACTAAAAGACTGATTAAAGGGAGACACGTGAAAACACTCAGGATATGATACAACTGTATAAGAAAAAAACGAGTGGAGTCGTGTGTGTGTGTGTGTGTACTGTAGACACAGACATGATGAAGCACTGATTAGAATCTCACCTGAACCGAGGTTCCTGTGCTGTTATGACCCCCACCTCCAACTCGGACGGCTTAAAATCGATGGAAAGAACCGTGGACAAGCAGCTGATCGCCGTCTGCCAATCAACACACAGACACACCCGTTTATATGGACACGCCCATTTACACACAGACACACTATGTCTTCCTCTTTATTACTGTATAATTATTATTGTCAATGTTATTATTATTATTATTAATTTTAAAGCCCCATTCTGTCCATTCCTCATTTCTTTCTCTCATCACTTCACCTCGATGGTCTGTTCAAAGGTCCAGTCGTGTTTCTTCTTGACTTTCTTCTCCAGGAAGCTGATGGCTTCAGTCTGTTTCACTCCGGCTGCTGTAGCCTTAAAGCCACAGTAATAACCTGCAGGGTCGCATTTATACACCTGCGGCCCGAGTTCTTCATCCATACCGATCACGATCATACCTGATATACACACACACAAACGCAACTAAATAAAATTTATACATAATTTTGATGATAAATAAAATAAATGAAATTACTCATTTAGAAAAAAATTCATTAAAATTAAATATACATTAACCAAGTAAACTATTCATAAATTAAATAATTAAAGATTTTAATGAAAATTATTCATTATGCAATAAAACTATGCTGAATTTAAACTGGAGACTAAATTAAATTATATAATTCCTCACCATGAGTACAAAACAAAAAATATGTAAGTGAAATCAAGTGAATATAAATATACAAATTAATCTGTGAAAACAAACCTGATAATTTATTAAGATTATAATTGAATAGAAAAAAAACCCATTAAATTACAGTAAATCTGCTTTACTCCAGTTAAATGATTCTCAGTTACATCAGTCCCTACTGACCGGGGT
Organism: Duopalatinus emarginatus; assembly: GCA_028565595.1. NCBI lineage: Eukaryota > Metazoa > Chordata > Actinopteri > Siluriformes > Pimelodidae > Duopalatinus > Duopalatinus emarginatus. The sequence goes on along the minus strand of JAOVVF010000034.1, from coordinate 12,073,256 downwards.
ATATATACACTCTGTAAATGTGTGTGTGTGCATTGATGATGATGGTGATGATGATGGTGATGGTGATGATGGTGATAAAGAGACTCACAGCAGCCGAGCGGCCTCATCTCAGCGTTTTGTGTGTAAACTTGGGAGATGTCGGCGATCCTCTTACAGAGCATATCCACAGGAATCTCATATCCGTATTTATACATCCAGTTCGCTGATTCATAACGAGCTCGCTGTACCTGAGACCTGCTGTCAGCTGGTCTCACACACACACACACACACACACACACACACACACACACACACACACACACACACACACACACACACAGACATACAAAAGTTCCTAAATATTACAGATGATAATGACGATTATTATTATCATCATGATTATTATTATTATTCCACCTGATGTTCTGTGTGTATCTCCACCTACAGAACCTTTTATAACAACTTTATTTATCCCTCAAGCTACAACCAGTCAAACCGGGGAACAGCAGACCCCGTCATACCCGTCATGCCGGACATCACGCAGCCGATGTTGTCTGTGATGCGGAACAGGTGAGTAACTGTAGAGGCATCCAGGAGCTTGTCCTGAAATAATCATATTAATTCATTAATTAAACAGAGATGTCCGTAAATACACATACAGGATGTGTGTGTGTGTGTGTGTGTGTGTGTGTGTGTGTGTATGCGACTGAACCTACTGGAACTTTTTTCTGTGTGACGACGATGGCGCAGTCTTTCCCTCGCACAGCCACTGACGTCAGGCCGCCCTGGTTAATCGCCTTAAAAGCATACTCTGGATTTAAAAAAATAAAAATAAACAAACATAAATGTTCATCATGCTGCTTGTAGTTGGTCTCTGCTGGGCATTTAACAACCAAATCAACTGCATTTAAATGTCATAGTATTATAATCATGGTACACATATTTTTTATATATATATTTTATAATTTAAAATTGATGTGTTATTACAATATTTTGCTCGAATCCTTCAGTATCTGTACTTGAGGTTCAGGTGTGTTATGATGAAGTGGTTATTCAGTTCAACGGTTAACCTTTGAAAATTTAACCGCAGTAAGTATTTATGTCTATAGTATAAAAGTATGTGCACCCCTGCTGATGAGTGAGGTCAGGTGTTTGAGCCACACCTGTTTACCAGGTGAATAAACTCAATCACACAGTGGTGTACTCTCTATAAACAAACACTGACACCAGACTTTAAAAACCCTGCTCTCTCATACGCCACTTTCACCATAAGTCCATCAGCAGGTTCTCTACATGTCCACATCTGTTCTGATCGGCTGTAACTGCTATTATAGTGAAAACACCAGATCAGTTAAGAAGGACCAGACCACACAAAAGCTCAGCATGTAGTGTGTTAATATCACACATTAGCATCTGTTACATCACTCGCTCCAATGCCCCTGGAATTAACATCAGCACAGGAACTGTTCATCTGGAGCTTCAGGAAATGGGTCCCACAGCCGAGAAGCACACAAGAGTAGGATGAGTGGACCGGAGTGGTGTAAACTCAAGGCGTGTCCCAATTCAGGGGCTGCTTTCTTTATAGGACACAGTCTACGAAGGTGTGTTCTTGTCGAAGGTGTGCTGGTGTCCCCAGCATGTAATGAATTTTGGGATATGTTGCCTGGTGTTGGATCCATCTTTTGTTGCCATGGAAAAGGAGGCATGTAAAGAAGTCTTGTAAATAGGACATCCTTCAAATGCAGACTCTGAAGGTTTCAGCCTCGGATACAGACAATGGACACAGCTGTTCACTGTCCCAGTCAGATGGACTGATCCAGGACTGGTGAAGTGAACCACTCACTGATGATTGTGCTTGCACACAGAGTAATTTGACCTCTATTTAACCAGTGAAACATGCACATACATGCACATACATACACACACATACATGCACACACACACCAGGGGCAATGAACAAAGTTGCCCAAAGAATTCATTTACACTTTAATACACAGACCTGTAGATATTTTAAATACATATTTATTAAATTAAATAATTATTTTTAAATTAAATGATCAGGTTGTGCTGATTGACATAACGCTATTTATTTATTGTGACTAATCATGTCCACATTTAAACTTATATTTAAATACACTACTCATTTAGGTCATGTTCATTTTTTAATTTAGCGTAATGATTGTTAAATTATTTTATATAAACTGCCTAAAATCAAGCTGATCATAATAACAATAGTTAGCATGTTAGCTTAGCATCTCACTATGAATGAAAACACATTCCACACCTCTTTATTTCTCTCTTTTTTATACTCACCCACTTGATAAAGTCTTCCCTCAGGTGAGAAAATAGTAATATGACGATCAAACCCGGCGCTCGAGCCGCGCGACATCTTTACTGAGTATTAGCTCTTTATAATAATTATAATAAACTCTATAGCGGTGACATGCAGAATTTATCTCTAACCCGGAAGTGCTCTTAGAATGTTCTTCCGGGGGCCATCTCCGTCACGTGACTCCTGCCATTTCTACAGCAGACTAGTGATTAAAACACAATTTATACACATGTACACTATTTTAATAACATAAATGACGATATTACGGTTTAAAAACATTTATTACTACTCCTAAAATGACACTTTACCTTTAATGAGTGATAATAAACAGTAAATCAACATTTATTAGTTGGAACCCATTGAAGCTTTTATTATTATTATTAAGTTCAACATTTCCGCTTCACTTCACATTTAATTGTATATACAATTTTAAATCTTACAGGTTTTTCTGTCTACCATAAATGATCATAGCATCAACTAGATCCTAGCCTTGAGTGAAGTGATTCATTGACCACTGTACTTGCACACATTGGAATTTGACCTGCTCAGTTTACATGCTATATTTATAGCATTTACAGACACTCTTATGGAGAGTGATTTATAAAAGTTCCTATCAATGATTACACCCTGCTACAGGTTCACTAGGTCACAGACTAAGAGTACTGTCTGTATAAAACACCATGTTGAGAGGGTTAAAACAATGAAATGACCGAGATAACCACATACAGCAGTTTATTTATTATCATAATTATTATATTTTTAAATATAATGCTAATTTAAGACCTTCTGGGGGACTTTGGACGTCTTTTGAAGACTCCTATTGACTCCTCATTGAGATGTATGAATATCTAGGGGAAGGTTAATTCGCCCACCCAGTCACCAGATTAGAGAAGAGTCATGATGCAGGTCTTCCTTGCTCAGTTCTAATCTAAGTGACATTATTATTAAGTCAAGTAGGGAAAATCAGGTAAAGATGTTACTAGACATCGGTTAAAGACTTGCTTGTACATGTATGAGTTGATCTCATGTTTTAGGGGTTTCTTATTGCCACCAGAAAGCCATACAACCAAGAAGCTTTGGGGTGCTAGAATTTACCATGGCTCATATCACCCCACCTAAAATTATTCTGAAAAATAAAAAAACCCACATTACCACTCAACAGGAAACCCCAAGTAGAAAACTGCTATTCATTTAGGCCCAAGTCTTCATTTAGGCTCCCAAAAATTACAAAAAATGTGCACAGTTCATTTACTGTATATGGCCAGTTTCATTGTATATGGCCACATTTAAGGGTTTTATCAGACTCCTGATCTAGTCAGTAATTATATTTTAATTCAGAGATAAAAACGACCTAGCGTCCTGGTCTACATTGTGCCTGAGAAGGAGTTGTGGCTGTAAACTCACTATATGGACCTTAATGATATGATATGACTATTTGTACTTTCTTCTTTTAGCAGGAACAGATTGGAAGGGAAAATGCGATCTATTGAGGTCTATTTTAAGAAATCCCACACCAACGACATACTGTTAACGCCCACAACCGCATCCTTATCCAGCTTATTTGAAAGGGAAATTGGCCATTAGACTAGAAGCCTGGATTATCACATGACTGATGTTAAAAGGTCATATTTGTAACCAACATGCTAATGTGTCTAAAAAAAGAGAGTAAATAGGCAACCTGTTGGCAACAAATGAATGCATGTATGAGTACAACAGTGTGATCTCATTAATATGGATCCAGTTTATATGAATGGGAAATTGACTGTTAAGCTTAGCCTTATTTACCTGAAGTAATCATTTTCCTTCCAGGCTGTTGCAGCTGATCTCCATCTATCTCAAGTTCTCAGAAAGGAAGCTTGATTCTGATGAAAAAACAGTCAGTGAATGGAAACTATGACCACAAGTCACTTAAAGGACACCATTCTTATCTAACATCATACACACAGGAGGCACCATTGAGATGTGCTTTATGATAGGGGGAAATGTGTTTAATCAAAAATGTTGCTAATATTTGGATATTTTTGTCTGATGACGTGATGATAACAGCGCACTTTGCAAACATTAAGACTTATCCAAAAGATCGTGCTGGTGCAGGTTTTTTTTATTGATAATATCTTTGTAGGATGAACAAACCAAACCTCACTGATCAGATGTGTATGCAGACATTTGTATTCTTTTCTCAGAATCCAGCATTGTCCCAAAATTCTGAGAAGATGACATGGCCTGGATTTGCATTAAATTTTTCCTGTATTTTTACATACATTTGCTTTTGTTCAGGCCTGTAGTGCAGACCTCTCCCTGTCTGGTGAATGTTTCGAAGTCTCCAACATAACCGAAAGAAAAAATAGTAAATGCCACGAGTAGAACAGATACAGAGCTTTTTTTAAAACGACACTTACCACAGTGTGGTATAGAAATCCCCTCTTTACCCAAACCACGCTTCACAGAGCTTAGACGTGGGCGTCTTTCAGAGAGTACTTCCTGCTCTACATCTGGAACAGACCAGACTAAACTTGACTACTAAGGGGGTCCAGTGGTCTATAAAAAATTACAAAAATTACCAAAAAAGAGGGTTGTTGGTTGTTGAGGAGGTGTCTTAACACCATGAATGTCAGAGGAGCCACAGAGAATCACACACCACACTGCAGCACTGGAGGAAGGTGTTAATAACGTTTTTCATGCAGCTTATGCAAATGTCATTGAAAAACCAAACTATGTGGTGGATATACAAGACTGTATTAAGTGGTGTAAATGTCAAGGTCAGCAGAAAAAAAAACTACATACACGGCCATTACTGGGTCACACTGAGATCTGAGCCTTGTAACTTCTAGACACAAACTGAGTGAGTCATGCAAACTTTTAGTAAATAACAAGATTCAGGTTTTCTTAACAACCAAAACCAAAAAAATAAAAAAATAAACCTGTTTGTTAAAAACATTTACTTATGCTATAACCAAATGCAGGAAATAAGTGAAATATAGTGATGAAAAAAAGATTGGATTACTGTCCTATAACAGCACATACCCAACTGTTTTCATTTATTTATTCCATCCATCCATCCATCCATAACCATCCAATTCTGGGGTCTGAGTCACAGGGGCAGCAGCCCAAGCAAAAAGGCCCAGACTTCCCCCCACCGAGCCACTTCTTCTAACTCTTCCGGGAGGATGCAAAGTCGTTCCCAGGCCAACTGAAAGATTTAATCCTGGGTCTTCCCCGGGGTCTCCTCCCAGTTTGATGTGCCCAGAACACCACGGAGGCATCCGAGAGATGCCAGAACTGCTTCAACTGACTCCTCATGAGGAGCAGTGGCTTTATTGATCCATTTATTTATTTATTTTCTTGTTATTATATCCAAAGCTTCTTGTACATGTTCCTGTAAACGTTTTGTTTGGTTCACCAGGAAAGTTTTTTTTTATTTTACTGCAAATGTAGTGTCAGGTACATGTTTGGTTGTATGGTTTGATTTATGTTAGGGAACCTTTGTGTTGAACCTTTGGTTCCAGTCTGGATGTATTTTCTCTAACTATTACAAAAAAAAAACAACAAAAAAAACATTGGAAAACCTTGCAGCATTCCACTTCCCAATACTGTGAATGTTGACAGAAGGTTTTAAAAGTAACCGTAGGGGAACCATAAACTAATGTTAGATGAAAGCTCTGTGTGTGCTGTTAGAGCTACTGTTAAATTACATTCAGTTGTAAAACAGATCATATTAAAATAAAAACTAATGTAAAAAATGTAAAAAAGCATTTGTTTCATGACCTAAATATCAATAAGTTGGTGCATTAAAATGAGTTTCAGTCCGGCTACTTTTTTGGTCCATATATAGTTTGAGGTCTCAAGGTCAAAGACATGCATCCTGCAAGGGTGGAAAATTTCCCCCTGCACACACACACACACACACACACACACACACACACACACACACACACACACACCACATGCTTTTCTTTTATCTCTCAGGCAAAGGAAGTTCTCAGTCAGTTAAAGTTGCTGCTCACTACATGACTCATAGAGAAGTCTTGAACATGTGAAACAAAAAGTTTTTGAGGTTCACTTTTATATAACTGACCTGAAACGGTCCTGCATGTCTGCACACGCCACATCTATGTGTGTGTGTGTGTGTCCTCTTTTTTGCATGCAACAGTTGCACTGTAACAGACGTTTGCAGGTGCTATAAACAAGACTATGATTAGGTTCATATACAATAAAATGATTAATGTGATGTTTCAGGAAGTGACACCAGAGTGAATAATACACTATAAAACAGTAGATAAACATAACAGTAATACACTGTAAAACGAGCTTTATACGTACAAAACACATACCTACCATACCTACCAAAAGTGGTCCAAGGAAGAACAACCAATGAACTGGAGACAGGGTCATGAGACCAAGACTCACTGATGTGTGTGGGGGTGAAGACTAGACTGACTGATCACAGAACGCCTCCGAGGTCTTGTGGAGTCCATGACGGTCTGAGTTGTTTGCGTTGTGTTAATGTTATAGTTAATTAGTGTATGCCGTGAGGCAATTGTAAAGTTGGTGGAGCTTAATACATTCATCCAGGTTATATTAAATAATCAGGTTAACAAAAGCAGTGAAATAAAGCTGATAAAAACATATTTTTAATGTTTTTTTATGACTGAATGTTAAAGGAATATGTGTTACATGTGTTTAAGATACAAAATGCTGCAAAAATTCACCAAAATAGTGTTTTTTCTACTTATAAAGAAATTATACTGTGAAAAAGAGCGGCCTTCTCCTTTTCTTCGTAAAAAAGGAGGGATGAATCATTATCATGTTCTCCATGTAAGGAATGTTTCTCATTTTACCCACAAAAAGGAGGACTAAAGGCCATGCCATAAATAAACACAGGCACTGAGTGATGCGTCAGAATCGGCCAGACTGGGAAAGTGAGGGAAATACTGGGGAAGATTCCCTGCTCTGTACAGTTGAGCTCAAAGTGCTGTGGGAATTTCGTCATTTCCAAATGGTCAAAATCGTCATTTTGTCATTTCCAAATGGTAAAACGCCTTTGATTTTAATGTTTCTACAGGATACGTGAGTAATGTGGGTGAGATACGTGAAAATTGTATTCAGTAAATCTGGTCCTCAGTAAATGATCAGCAGTATATTACACTAGAGACTGATTTTATAATCAAAGTCAAAGTCAAGTTCTGCTTTATTGTCAATACTATTGATATTGTCAATACTTGAAGGACTATTATCTTTATTAGATTCTTTATTATTCTGTAAAACAATAGCATCAAGTTCTAACACGAATAATATAATAAATGTTCATCTAAATCTTTCACTAAAAATCTTTGTCATTCCTGAACCACGTCACACTGATCTCACCCCCCCCCACTCTATCCCTAACCCTATCCCTAAACCCAACCCCTAATCTCTAGCCCCAACTCTAACCCTAACCTTAACCCTAATCCCAGCCTTAACCTCTAACCCTAACTCCAGCCCCAACCCTAACTACAACCCTTATACCGAAACGCTAAACCTCACTCTAACTCCACCCTTTACCCTAACCCCCAACCTTAACCCTAACTGAGCATTAATAAAAACATGCACTACTGTTGGCAGAGCTGTCGTTATACAATAGAAAATACAGTACATATATATAAATTATAGATGTCCTCCTATATAATCACACCCATGGTAGTAAAAGGTCACCAGAGGTCACAGTGTAGTACTACAGCAGACATCAGGAAACAGATCAAATCTCCTCACAATATCCTGTGATAAACACATCAGTCTGCTTCCTGTTGTCATTGATGTGATGAACAGGATCTCTGGTGTCCATAGACTTGTACACACACGCGCACACACACACACACACACACACACACACACACACACACACACACACACACACACACACGCACACAAACACACACGTGCGCACACACACACAGAGACAAAGAGAAAGCAGCATTATGTAGTTCTGAGCCTTTTTTTAACTGCACTATAAAGCTTTGAAGATTTGTTCACTGAACATCTGACTGGAGCTTTTATCTGTATGAGATAATCAACTGATGCTGTTTTCAGGTTGGAGAAGCAAATGAAATAGTTGTCGGGGATTTCCCTATTGTCTGCCATTAAATGAATAATACCTCAGACGGGGTGTTTTGTCTTATAACTTCATGATAACGTTTCAAATCATGACTGATAAGGTACAGAATACAAGACTGCATGTGGGGGCAGTAATTGGAAAATAATTAACCACTGGGTGTTGTGATGAAGCAATTACTGTAGAATAGTTTTCCTTTTGAATAATTTTCCTTTAACACCATGAACCCAAGTGTTTTATTCCTCTTGATCCACTGCATGCTTTCAATTTTATTTATTAAATAACACGTCTTTCTTTCCTGTCGCCATCTGATACCTGTGATAAATCATACTGAGTTAGGCCTTACACGTTTCACGGGTAAATCTGAATGCAGATACAGATGTTAGAAGCATACACAGACACACACACACACGCAGGCATCATGTTACACCCCCAGTACACAGGGAATTTACAGTAATTCATGGAACACTGTAAAACAGCGGAAACGCTTCTGTCTCCTGTAACACAGTCTACGTGAAGGACAATGAAACACGTCCAACCTCCAGCCAGCCGTCAGGTCATCTGTAATGTTCATCATTATTTACACCTGCGATACAGACCGGGGGAAAGTTCCGGGGATTTCTGAAAAGCAGAACTGTAAATAATTACAGGAAGTAGAGGATGTGCACGATCAAGGCGAACGATCATTTTACGTTCCTTTTTAAATAAAAACGTCTACAGTATCATGACTACCTTTACACATGAACCATTATGTACCTTCATACACAGTATTGTAGACCTTATATACATATACACAGACGAGGCCATGCAAAATACACAGGCTGGAGGCTGGTAGTATCTTCATAATAGTCTGGGGTTTGTTTAACTGCTTTTCTATGGGACCCCTGGTACATCTCCAAACATCTCTGACATGTGAACACTATGTGTGTCTCCTTTCTGATAAGTTACACCAGTGCATGTCCTGCACTCATTCTGATAGGGTTGTCCTCCTCCAACAGGACAATGCACAATGCCATGCAATGTGCTGTGAAACACAGAAATCCTAAACCTTGGAATACAACAGAATTGTGAACCGTTCTACAGGAAGTCTGGTATTCATGCAGTCCATAGGTTAGGGTTAGGGGGCCCTACCAAGCAGCGTGCTGCATGGCGTCTCAGATGTGTTCAATAACGTTGAGATCTGGTGACTTAGGTGTGAAAGACATGTGCACTAAATATCAGATGGAAATTTAAATAAAAATACAAATGAATTGATTGTATAGCAGAGTATTTCTCCTCTTGATTTAAATGCCTGTGCATATTTATTAAGATTAGAATTTTTTCAAATGGTCTGAAAATATTATTTCATTATTATTCCATGAAAATCATCATTGTTGTTGAAAATAAAATGACAGAGAAGACCAGGAAGTGAACATCAGCAATAAAACTAGCCAAATATATAAAATAATCTCACTATTTGCCTCCTTGTGCATGCGTTTGCAAACTGGAGCTCTGAGAAGTTCACCATGTTCCTTATTGTTGTACTGATAAGGACATAATTCCAGCCTCTGTGAATAAAAGGACATAGTTTGCCTGAGGGAAGTTGAGGGAAATTCCCAGTGTTCAGTAAACTCAGCTGCTGCACATCATTACATTCCTCTCTGTTCAAACAGAGTCTGCAAACAAGCAGGATCTCCATCACACATCCCGGGAGGCACTGCAGATCTTTCTGTGGACCTACTTATGAAGTGCTGGGCAGGTCTGTGCTCATATCCTGCTGAATACAGGTGGAGTAGTAAAGATGTTTTTTCAACCCCACATATTTCAATCCCATACCTGCAGGTTTTCATGCTGAAGAGTCAGTGGTTCTTTTTCACCATGAACAGGATAAATCACAAAAAACACCACCATACTGATAATTTACACACATTTTTAAACGCGTCTATGTATTGAATCCATGTAAACGGGCTATTACTATAGAAACCATACAATACCTACACTCAGTATCCTTTACGCTACAATGATATTTGTTCAGGTTTAAGTGGTTACGTTGCAACATAATGACATTAGCCGGAGAGTGCTTTAATATAAACCTGCACCACACTCAGAGCTGCTGTTATAGTAAATCAATCAACTGATCATCTGATGACCAATCACAATCCAGAACACATCTCTTATCGAGCAGTAACGATGTCCTAATTTCAAAGGAAAATTTCATGGCCTTGAGTTAGAAGAAGCTCGAAAGCCACGGCAGTTACAACACTTTAGAGGGAATGGAAACTTTGACCTCGCCTCTGTGTCTTGAGTCCTGTACTCAGAAAACACCGCAAGAAGGCGGTGCAGGGACTTTCCACACACACACACACACACACACACACACACAGAGAGAGAGAGAGAGAGAGAGAGAGAGAGAGAGAGAGAGAGAGAGAGAGACTGTCTGCAGACTGCTCATGTCTGCTGCAACATTTCATCATATGCATGACATTAATTTGCATTTGCATGCACAAGAAGTTTATCTGTTGCTTTGTGTGCAATCAGGACATCAGCTAATGGTAAATTCTGCACTTCCATATCAAACAGGAAGTTAAATTGTGAACATTCCTCTGTAGATGACTGATCACACCTGGACATGTTCTTACAGTTTCTGTTTTCTAGCCCACATGAGTCACACCTGAGTAACACCTGAGTCATACCTGAGTGTATCTTGTGTGTGTCGTAAACCCTGGACCACAATTAATACATCTGCCAGAGTCCCAGAATGCAATGCAATGCTGATATATGATGGCATATATGCAGAGTGGTATCAGTATGAACAGTGGTGTAGTAAACTAAATAGATGAGGAGGTAAAAGAACCAGACAGACTGGAGGATTAAAGCACTGCTGCATTGTTTTTCTAGTTCTGAAAATCCTCCTGTATGACTATTTCTGCATGACTAGTCTAAGGACATTAAGGGCCATGTAGGGCAATGACATTTCAACTAAATAAGTCTTGAACATTATTTAAGGTCACATGTTAATTATAGAGATTATTGCTATTCTGGCTTGGAGGAAACACTACTGCAGGAAAAAAAGATGGTGGAAAATCCCCACCCGTGCATCAACATAGAGGCTGCTGGCACAGAGCAGGAAGGGTTCATTCACTTTGGGAGGATATCTGAATCTTGATTAGCTGGTTCTGGGACAAAACGTTTATTTGGAATGATCATCATGAGGAATTATATATATTAAAAAAACCTCAGCAACCGAAGAACAGGGTGTATGAATAAAGAGCACATCAATACTAATGGGGAAAAACGTTAATATATTTACAACAACAATGCATGAGAAAATCAACACAACGACACCTCAGTTTCTGACCTACATCCAGATCCACAGTGTAGATTCATACATTTATTTTCAATATAAGACTATTGACCTAATTTATACATTATACACAAAATTGCACTTTTATTGTAATTAATCAGATGATTGTTTCTAAAACATGTTCATGTTTGTGACGTGATCCTCGAACAGTTTATTCACACGCTCTCAGATGCACCGTCATCGCTCTTCTCAGGAACTGAAACAGCTGTACATGTTCCTCACTGAAAGCTACCAAAACATGCATAAGACGTCCAGACTGGTGGTTTTCAGTGGGACTCCGGAGTTGCATATTGAGTATTAATTATTTATTTAGAATTGAAATTTAGTTCACTTTAATTTATCACAGTCTATATAAACTGCATCCGACATGCATCAGACAAACAGAGGACATGCCGAAGACATGCATCACAGACATGCATCAGGCAGAGACATGCATCAAAGACATGCATCATACATGCACCAGGTATAGACATACATCAGACATAAATTAGACATACATCAGGCATGCATTAGACATAGACATACATCAGACATGCAGAAGGCATGCATCAAAGACATGCATCAAAGGCGTGCATCAAAGACTTGCATTAGACATAAATTAGACCTGCATCAGGCATAGGCATACATCAGACATAAATTAGACATGCATCAGACATAGATCGGACATAAATTAGACATGCAATTAGACATACTAGATGTTTTTTTTAGCACTAGGTGATTCACAGACTAAATCCTAGTGGTGTGTGATGTGGTGTCTGTCCTACTTTATCTTCCTGCTGGTGTAAGTCACTTGGTAACAGGTTGTTTTACGTGAATGAGGTCAGTGTGAAGTTCAGAGTAAAGTCCCCGCTACAGGCAATTTTTAGAATCAGTCAGAAGAATGAAGAGGAAGCGAATGAATGGGGATTATATTCGACATCTGCGTGTGTGGTTAATGGGAAAGATCAAATTAGACACAACTTTCATGTCGAGAACAAATATAACACGATTGCAAATTAATAAGAAATCCACTCATTGTCCAATTTATTAGGAACACACGTACCTGTCCACATTCATGCATGTTGCAGAGCAGCGTATACAATCACACAGATACATAACGAATCCTACAGTTAATGTTCACATCAAACTATGACTGATGTATACAGAATAGTGCAAAAGCTAAAAACATCCAGTGAGCATGGGTTGTGTGTGTGGAAACACCCTGATGTGGATGAGAGGATCAGAGGACTATTCTGAGCTGCCGGGAGGATATTATATAATCACTCATTACCACCGTAGTGAGCAGAAAAGCATCCCAGAACACACACAGTGATGAGTGTATAGTACACACAGTGAGATAAATGGACCTGTACATTGTATATTAACATATATAGCATGCTAGAAGGAAACTGTGCACTGTGTGATCTGCAAAAATACCCTCAGCCGCTGGGTTGAACTGGTTGGGTGAGATAGTTAGGTTATTAAAGGGCAACTCCGCATGCTGAATCAGGGAGGTGGAGCTAAACGGGTCTGAAAAAAAAAACCCACACACACATTTCTGGTTCCTAAGTGTGACCTAGAAAAAGTCTGAACGGAATTTATAATGAATGTAGGGTTGTGTAGATACTAAATAGGAAAATGTTGTGCTTTTTGTTTTGATATGTGCTATAAAAGTGTCAGCTGATGTGATTTGGACATTCCTGCTCTTAGTTATAAACACGACAAAGAGTATTTCTACAGTATGTTTTAAAGTTTGGATTAAATTTCGACATAATTGTATTTATTATGAACTCAACTCCTTCAAGGTAGTTAAACATGACCTTGTGTTTTTTCAGTAATGGCACTGCAGGTAGTGCCACAGCTCCAGTGATCTGGGGTTGTGCTTCGATCCTCGCTCTGGTCATTGGTCTGTGAGGAGTTTGGTGTGTCCTCCCTGTGTCGAAATTGCCCTAGGTGTGTGTATGTGGTACCCTGAGATAGCATGGCACCCTGTCCAGCGGGTATTCCTGCCTTGCACCCAGTAATTAATGGTGGGCTCCAGATAAACTGTGACCCTGACAGACTAAGCGGATAAAATAATGACTGACTGACTGACTGACTGACTGATTTACTGACATGATCCCAGGTTCCATGAGTCCAGCATTTTAATCCTGCATCTGATTTCCATCACTTCATCATTTCTAAATGTAAATAGACATGGCTTCCATGTTTTATTTTAGCCCAGCTATTTTTAAAGCCTACGTATGATATTATTAAGTAAAACTGAAGAATGTGCTAATGGGAGATACGTATGAATGTCTATTGTTAGAGGAACTGCATACATGTGACACCAGAAGGTCAACATGTGACCTGACAGCAAGACACTTTTATATGTCTTTTATGAATATATGGATTTTCCCAGTGGATTACGGTCTGAACTTCACACACGCTGGAGGTCACATGACACACACGGCCATGATGCCTGACTGAGTATCTCTTTCCTTACACAACATCCACACATAACACACTTCATTAGAAAATTGTGCAACAAGCAAAGATTACAGGAAGTTTGCTCCATAGTAAAGCCTGTGTGTATAGGATGCACTGCCACCTACTGGAGCAAGAGATACACTACAGCATATGTGTAGTAACTTGTGTTTAGCATTGATCCAGTGTGTGTGTGTGTGCGTGTGTGTGTGTGTGTGTGTGTGTGTGTGTGTGAAAGAAGAGCAAGTAATTTAAATAAGCTGTATTCTTTCTTATTAATTAAGAAATGTGTTTTCTCACTTATTATTATTTCTGTACACACATGAAGACATGGTGTGTTGGAGTGGAAGAACTCGAGTGTCCTGCACTAACCCCAACCCCACTGAAGACAGACTGAACCCCGGCCACCCTGCCTAACGCTTTCGGGGGGATGCCGAGGTATTTCCAGACCAGCCATGAGATATAATCTCTCCAGCATGACCTGGGTCTTCAGCGAGGCCTCCTCCTGGTTAAACCTCATCAGGGAAGCACCCGAGAGATGGCTGAACCCCCTCAACTGGCTCCTCTTAACCAGAAGGAGCATTGGCTCAACGGCATGTATTTTCCGGATGATTGAACTCCTCACCTTAAATAGTCCAGACAG
>JAOVVF010000034.1:12024052-12040393 GCA_028565595.1 Duopalatinus emarginatus | reverse complement strand
CATATGTGCAAAGGAAGACAGAAATATAAGCAAACAGGAACTTAATGACTAAGATGTTAAGGGGAATAAAAGGGAAGTGAAAGTAATGTTTTGTTTTTGTTGTTTTTTTTTTTTATTTTGTCATGTTTGATTAACATGTTCTTTAGAATATTATTTCCGAACTTAACATTATGTATTATTTATTTATTCTGACAGAATATGTAATAAATTCTGTATATCACTGATTAGTAATTTACCACACAATAAAACAACAGTAATCAAATAATATTGTTTAATAATAGGCTCTCTTTATTGACCACTGAGGGACAAGAACAGTGTCCTGACTGACACACTATGTTTGATAGATGCAGTTATAGATGTAGACAGGGCAGGGCTCCCCCATCCTCTCCCAGTGGCCCCATCCCCCCGGAGGCTTTGTGTGAGTAGGGGTACCGGTGTGTGTGTAGACGGCTGGCCTGCTGTCCATGCAGCTGAAAGTTTCCGCCCCCATCAGCCCAGCCCTGCGTGCCGGATGCTCACTAGCTCACTACACCGGAGTGGCCGAGTGGAGCTGCACCTTTAACACCGCCGGCGGTCTACAGAGCCGCGCATGACGCTCCTCAGCCAAAGACCTACACTCACAACAGGTAACGAGCTCCTCGGACACGGTGTCGCGCGTGCGGGCCGCGTTTGAGTGTTTTTTAAACCAGAGACGCCATGGTAACAATCCGCGCGGTCGATTTCGAATAACGGTGTGTTTGCGGAAGTGGGAGCTCGCGCGCTCGGTTCAACATTAGCACGTTTAATTCAGTTTATCTCGCATGTGGTGTTTATTTAACTGTAGTATAACAATCTGCATTATTCATTTGTATGCAATGTGTTTTGACACTCGTAACTGTAGTGTTAAATAGTACAGAATACCCCGTTTAATATCCCCCTCCCCGTCACGCGAGCTCCAGTGAAAGATCCAAAATGGCGTCCATTTTTGTCGTTTTCACACTAGCGCGACTCGGCTGGGCTTTTTACACATTATAAAAGAACACTATGTAAAAGCCAAGGGTGTGTTTACAAATCAGATGACTCCGTATTGCATGTTGGGGACCGTAAAGTTGAAGTGTGTGGTGATTTTACTGTTCTTTGACCGTTTTATGTTCCGCTAGCTTAGCCCGCTTACCGGCCACGTCAGGGCGGTGGGGGAGGGGAACGGGCCGGAAATGGGGGCGGAGACCTGGATAGTGCCTGCGCGGTGACGTCACGACGTCGTCGCAAGAGAATTCCCCATTTATTTGAGTGGGCTGTTAAAGAGGCCTTTAATAATAAATGTCAGGCCTCAAATGACATTTAATCACCATACAAGATGTCTGTCTTTACACGTGCTCACATAGGGGTGTATATTGTGTTCAGATCAGTGTTATAAGGTAATCCTCATCTTATCAGCCGTAGACTGGATCCAGCCTTGTTGACCAGCATGTCGCCGGGTCGATTCCCACAAGACACGACTGAAGTGCCTGCGAGCAAAGGAAGTTAAACAACAACTGCTCCCCGGTCACTGTGGAAAGGGGTCGTCCACTGCCCCAGCATGTGTGTTTACTACCCCTAGTGTCTGTGTTACTGCACGGATGGGTTACATGTGGGTGTGTAAGCCTGGTGGTCAATGAGTCACTTCACTGTATTAGTCCCACAATAATATATTAGTCCCATAATAGAATATAATTAACTATATAAACTGTTGGAAATAAAGAAGTATATATATACTCATTCTCTATTTAAATGTGTAATATATATGTACTGTGAATGTGGTCTGGATGGGGTTGAGCACCTGCCCAGTTTTGTTACAGTCTCGTACATGGGGCCAGTCATTCTCCAGCATGGATGTCAACTTAATTAACATCCTCTATCTCCCACCACTTGCGCTGGGTCCAGGGGCTTCCCAGGACAGACAAAGCTGGTCCTTTTAATACGTTTGTCTTGTCTTCTTCTGTCAGCATTCGATATGCTGCTGCCCAAGCAGACCACTTCATAAAAGATGGCTGATGATGACTAGTGTTATTAGGACCAGTTCAGTTGAGTCTCAAAACAGTGAGTTAATGTGCTGAGAGGTTGACTAAAGTGTCTAAACAGTTCTGGACCTGGATTAGTTTTACACATGGAGCTGGATAATGTCATTATTACACTATATTGCCAAAAAGATGTGCACCCCTGACCATCACACCTACATGTTTTCTAAACTGTCACCTCAAGGTTAGAACCACACAGCTGTATATCATGTTCTGTAACATTATAATTTCCTTTTGCTGCAGCCAAGAGGTCCAAACCTGTTCCGGCATCATCACAATGTCCCTATACACAAAGTGAGCTCCATGAAGACATGAGCTGTGTTCGAGACTGTGCCCTACTCCCTATGCCCTACATGCAAAAAACTATCCAGAACTCTGTATAGAGAGCAGAGTTCCACAACATAGTGAATGATTTCGGACACCTCGTCATATGTGTGAGATCACTGCCCTGACACAGCAGAGCACTCAGATCTTCAAACCAAGCAACGCGATGGATAATGGATATTCAAAGTCCACTGTGTTTTCAGACACCACTATAAAAAGGCGGAACCGCAAAATAGTGCACTATGTAATATGAATAGGGCTCAGTTTCAGACACTGCAATGGTGAATTAATGTCGGAGTGGAAGAACCGGACAGGAACCTGACCTCAACCCCACTGAACACGTCTGATCTCACTGATGCTCTTGTAGCTGAACGAACACAAATTCACACAGCCACACCCCAGAATCTGGTGGAAAGTCTTCCCAGAAGAGTGGGGAGTTAATCTGGAAGGAGATGTCCACATACTTTTGGCTCTATAGGGTATCCAGGTAATATATATAGCGCTATGGCCCTATATGGTACACGTGGGTCTGATTGCATGATATTCTAGCACAGTACAAACTGTATGTTATGGTCATGTGACCTAATTATAATCAGGTGTGGCCACACCCCCTACAATCAGCACATATTATTAAGATCTGCGTAAAATGAAGTGTGTAGTGTGAATAAAATCTTTGTAGTTGGTTTGATTCAGTCTTGTAGTGATTGTTCTCTGTGTCAGTTTGCGCTCTGGTCTGTGTCTCTACAGCGCTGGGATGTCCCTCATGCTTCAGGTAGGCGACACGCCCCTTCGCCCTCTCCCCCTATCCTAACCCTGTCCAGTGTACCCGGATAACTTGTGGTCTGTTGGGTTAGATTGGTGGTGTGTTAGTGTGTTTATGGTGTGTTACTCTGTGTGTGTGTTTGATTGAAGGTAACAGCCAATCAGATCATTTCCACTGTGTTAAGTCTGAAAGTCTTAACGTGCAGTAAATGAACCTGTTGGTTTGTCTTTTGTGAAAAAACTAAAGAATGTCTGATGTACCTAATTATGTAGGGAATAAAACACTGTGTCTTGTTTCTATAGTAAAATAATCAGCGACGGCATGGCGCGGTAAGGTGGAGATGCCGATGCCACGCAAGGAGTGATTATTTTCCTATAACAGGGTGTGTTTTATTCCAGTTATACCACAGCAGTTTGTCAACCCCTCCAGGTTTATAATTACCGAACATCACATCACGCTTTTAATTTGTTTATAGTTACAATAATGTTGAGGAGCGTCCATTAAACACCCTACTTCCTGTTTTCTCCCTCACCAGCTTCTCTTTATTCTCTGTCTTAAAGTTAATAACAGAAAAAATCGCAGCGTTGTCCAGGCCAGTTGTACGGTTTTACCTTACTGTTACACAATGCTGACACTGGAGACTCCTTCCATAAATATTACATGGATAAACTAGAGAACCAATACTGTGTTTGCACACAGAGTGAAACACACACACACACACACACAAGTGACCTGGGGGCAGCAAGAACACTTGCCTGGAGTGGTGGGCAGACCTGTCCATGGTGCCCAGGATGCGGTTGGGGATTTCTTCAGAGGCACTTCAGCTGTCTTGTCGGTATTGAACCAGCATCCGTCCAGGTTACAACACCTCTGTCTGTGCGAAGACCCCGCGAATGATCCGTTGCTATAGAAACCATAACCATATTAGTACACGTGCATTAACATGAGCCTGCACTACTGTCAGAGCTGCTGTTGTAGAACATTAATCAACACCATGTGATCAATCCCAACAAGGTTGGGACAACAAGGTCTCCGGATTTGAGCCCCGCAACCGTTAAGACTACCAAAGTGCCCCTGAGGAGGGCATCTAAACCCCAACTGCTCACCAGGCGCTGTGGATAGGGGCTGCCTAACAATCTGGGCATGTGTGCCAAGTGTGTGTTTCACCGCACAGATGGATCGAATGCGGAGGTCAATTCCACTGCACAGTGGTCAGAGGAGTAACTCTGTCACTTCCTGAGGGTCAGGGGTCAGTATTTCTCACACGCTGCCAGATTAGCGGAATGCGGGGAAACAAATCGGGCCTCGTTCAGTCAACGTGTGAGAACTTTTATTTATCCAGTCGGGTCATCTGGTGCTGATAGTCTGTCCATTTACTCGTAAGTCCAGAATTATTGGCATGCTTTGAGAGAATGGGTGAAATCTAATGCACATGAGTACACAGGAGTGTTTTAAGCTTTGAGGATGATGCCTGTGTGTTTGACATTAACACTACGCTGGTTTTAAAACATTAACCACCCTGTACTTTAACCCGTTTGTGGTATGGAGATGTTGCTTCTGTGATCTAAATATGATTTTAGGATTTAAGCTCCATCTTAGAAGTCATAACCTCCTGGCAGAGGGAGCCAGGTTTGGTGGACTTCATCCACAGCAATATTTACAACAACCCCAAAGCACCAGTTTTCCACTACCATATTTCACAGTGGGTTTGGAGGCTTCTCTTTTTATTTTACGCCCCTGATGACCAAAACGTTTGATTCGGCTCTACTCCGCAAGCCACAAGCACAAATCCAGCTGTAGCTCCGCTGAGGTCAGGTGGGTTTGATTTCGGTTGTGCAACTCCGCCATCTTGTTTTAATGAACCATCTTGCAGCTGATTCTCTGACATGACTGACTCAAAAAATAAAAAACAATAAAAAACCTGAGTAAACAAAATCGACATTGGTGAATAAAGTAAACGAGGCCACTCACTACGACGCACAGATCAGCCATAACATAAACACCACCTGCCTAAACGGCTCTGACCTATGGACATGGACTCCGCAAGACATCTCAAGGTGTTCTGTGGAACTGAGACATTAGTAAACGGACCTTGTCGATTTTTTTCGAACTTCATCTGTAAACTCATTGACAAACACCCCCCCCCCCACCACCACCACCACCACCACCACCAGTTAGCATTGTAATGAGGTAATCGTTCATATTAAAGCTACTTGTGTCCATTTTCTTTAGGGTGCCAATTATTCTGGAGTTGACTATAATATCCCTGTGTGGAAATGGCAGTGCATCAGTACCATTTATTCCAGCCCGAGTGCACGTTCCGTTTTTTTGAAACGCGTCCAGACTGCTGTATATTGGTGTGGAAGTGTACGTTAGGATCACTTCAGGTAATAGCACCTGATGTCAGGTATATATGCTGGTTTAGAGTATCTGACACCAGTTGAGGTTCAGATCCACCCGTAGTCTCTGACATCCCCTTAACCTGTGACAGTTTCCTGTTTGCCATGACACAGCTGTATTATGCATTAATCCATCCTGCTTTTCTGTCTGCGTTCATGATGATTTTCCCCTTTGCTTTGATTTGATCATCTCTAAATACATGACTTCTAACCAACGTTTTCCTTTCTTTTCTCAGGGTAGACATGTTCTCCAAAGGCACCAAGCGCAAGTTTCCCGGCGACGATGATGAGATGTCGGACGAGAACCTGGCCGGTGCAAAGGTGTCCTCTTCGTATAGTCTGCAGCGCCAGTCTCTACTGGACATGTCCCTCATCAAGCTGCAGCTCTGCCACATGTTAGTGGAGCCCAACCTGTGCCGCTCTGTTCTCATCACCAACACGGTGAGGCAGATCCAGGAGGAAATGACCCACGACGGCAGCTGGGTGGTTGCTGAGGCCTTCTGCAGCGGGACCCAGGGCCCGTCCGAGCGCCTGGTGGCCACCGAGGTACTCTGCCGGTCGCGGGAACAGGAAGCCGAGCCTAAGCTCTTCTCGGTTATCAGCTACGAAGGAATCAGTCGTGAGGAGGAGGTGGTGGCGGACGAGACGCTGTGTTCGGTCTCTGTGCATGACTCTGCCTCTGATGTGTGTCTCTCGGAGGCCTCAAGTCGTCGCTGGGACACGGCTGAGGACTCCTGTGAAAGCTCCAGGCTTGGTCCGGGAGATGACGACTATGAAGACGAGGACGAAGAGGATGAACAAGAAAGTTCCTCCAGAGAGGATCCAAAGGCAATGGGGCAAGTTTTTGGGACATTTGAGATCAAGAACGGTGCCTCTGGCCCGGAATCAGCTCTCGAGGAATTGTTCTCGGACGTGGACGCGTCGTATTACGACCTCGACACCATGTTGACGGGCATCCAGAGCACACCACCCAAAATGGGTCCGTACGACCTGCTGGACAGTCTGAGTCCATCTCACACGCAGACGCCTATAAACTCTCCGTCAAACTGCCGCTCCGATCTTAACGAACTGGACCACATCATGGAGATCATTGTGGGTTCTTAGACCAGAGTCGGCTCTGAGACTAGTAAACGTTTTCCTCTTCATGTTTTTCTACCTGTTGTGGAAGTCCAGTCTGCAGTCCTTTCAGGGAAAGGAGTGTGTGTCTTCTTAAGAATGGCCTTGATGTTTTTTTTTTTATTTTGTTTTGTTTTTTTTGGACCAGTTATCCGATTTACATACCCTTTCTATGTTCTTTTTATTTCCCTCTATTTGTCTGTTTTTTTATTTATTTCTTTCTTGAGTCCATTAACACTACAGACGGGATGGAGAGCTGAACCAGATGTATACAAAAAAAAGAAAGATATTTTCATAAAGATGGAATTTCCTAAGTGTAAAATTGTAAATATATATTTTTACATTAGATACCGCTTGAGTAAGTGTTACAGTGCACTCGTTATCGGTTCCCAGCGTAAACAGATTCGCAGATCAGTTATTGATGTCATGTTATGGCTTTTTTATTATTATTTCTTTCAGGATTCAGAAATGGCAGGAACAATACGGTGATGCATGATTCGTTTTTTTGTTTCATTTTTTTGTTTGTTTTTTTTACTGTAGCACACTTAGGTGCATTTTGGCACCCAGCGTATTTTCCCCTCAGTATCTGGGCAAATTGTCAGCCTGTGTTTTTAATATTAGAAGTCATAGTGTTCTTATATTTGTTTTATCAACAAATGAAGAATAATGGGCTCGGCTCGTTCTATATAGTGACTTTTAATTTATTTTTATTTATTTGATGCAGACTTTACATGTTGAGTGTTGGCTTTGGTCAAACTCAGGGCAGAAGAGACTTCATGGGCATGATTCGCCCCACATCCCTCAGTTCATTTGAACTTAACGCAGAGTTGGTTTATGATGTACTAAGGGTGGCTGTGATGCATTATGTCCACTTTTTTGCTGCACCTGGTCTAACGGTAACCTAATTCAGGCATAGCTTTATTTCTCGGCTGCCTTTTAGTCTAAAGTCTCTGATCAGGTGAAGAAATCCTGACTCCAGTGTCGTGTTTTGCAGCCTCCAAACGAGTTATACACTTTCTCTGATCCTATGCATTGAGTGTCGCAATACACTTCCTATGCACAAAGTGTTAGCACATCTTAAAGTACAGTATTGACTTTAACTTTGTATTTTCGACCGTCTATAAGAGGACAGGGTTTACGATCGTCTTCCTATTACAGAAACGTGTCAGGCATCAATTCTGAAACCGGTCCTTATAGTTTAAAAGCAAAACGGTGACAGTACATTCATTTGAGTGAATGTAATTCCTCTCTGCTTTACATCACTTTCATTGTTAAGTATGATATAAATCTAGAGTAGAGCATAAAAACATTTTATATGTGCATTGTAGCATTTTTATAACATTTTTAATAAAAAAGCACAAATAATAATACTTTTGTTCTCTCGAGTGGTTTGTTGAATGTGCATGTTTATTCAGGATATTTATTTTATTACTTAAAAATTTATTATTTTAAAGTTATTTATCCGTCTACATAAAGTGTCTGCTGTGTTATCTGTGCAACCAAGCTGTAACTGTGGAAACTATCATTTTTTATATCAACCTAATTTACCTAATCATGCACCTTCTACAGAAATCACAAGTTCTGGGGTATAATATTCTTTAGGTAGCGGGTGTTGAATAGTCAGAACTCACTGAAATTTGATCAATCTGATCACTGTGTTTCAGACCGCACAAATAATATATTCTTTAAGAAGATAATATCCAAATATTTCTTTATCTTTACGCTGTCCCTAGTACAGAAACGACCGAGACTGACCTGATAAACTGTCATGCAGCCATGCAGCTGTAGATCAGGTGGTTCAGAACTCCGACAGAGAAACCAGCTATTCATCTGTTTAGCTAAAAATATTTTTAATAGTAATAATGTAATTGGAAATGAGACGGAAATATTAACTTATACAGAAGTATTAACTCCGTTTGATAGTTTAATAGTTGGATTTTCACTATTAGCATCGACTGCTAACCTGCAGGTGTTCTGCTCTGTTGAGAAACTTCTGAACTCTGACCTATTTCAAGGGTATATTAGGTAAGATTTTGTCTCTGAGAGTTAAGTAGGTGGATTTGATGTCCACTATGTCCATTTTTACGAAGCTCTAGCCTCAGGATTTGTGGTGGCCCGTACAGTAGGGTGTCTCTCTTAGAAATTAGTGATCTCTCTACATACAGTAATTTACATCATCCTACATGTTTCCTCACAAAGAAGTCTTCCTAAATTCTTAGATGTTTCAAAAATGTGGCCTTATTCTGATTATCTGGGGAGCTCCATGTGCTGCCAGAAAGACAAGCCCAGCATTCACATGCAGCACAACTTTAAACCAAAATGTCTAATATGGCGTGAAGTATCTGTCAAAAATGTTAAAAAATTACTCATTATGGGCAGCCATAGGCTTGTGATTGAAAGGTCTCTGGTTTGACTCCTGCACCAGGCAAGGCACCTAACCCCCAGCTGTTTCCCGGGTGTTGTGTATAGGGTCGCCCACCACTCCAGGCACATGTTCATGATCATTTTTATAAAGGTGTACGAGTGTAATTTATTTGCACGTTTTGGTTTGTTAATGACAATTTAGCGAAGGGAGATGTTAGTTGCTAGATGTTAGATGTTAGATGCTAGCAGATATTGCTTCAGCCCTTTGGTTTGAATGACCTAAGGCTAACTCTATCTTAGTAAGTGAGTTGCCTTTTAATGAGAGATTCTTAATAATCTACCTTCTAAAGTCAAAGTCGGTTAGAATCCTCTCTATTTAGGCACTGGGTATTGAAGGCATCTCACTAGGTTTCGAGACAGACCCTGGAAAAATGACTGACAGGAGGCAAATCCAATCACAAACAACCCAGACAGCATACTGATGTGGACCACTTTTGGCAACAGCACGGCACTGCTGGCTCACTGTGGCCCACGTATTTAAAATGGTCACTTCTGGCCCATTTGTTTGTGGTTGAGTCCATTTCTGGGAGTGAAAGCGAAAGTGAGCGAGTTATTCTTCTGACCACTGTGCAGTAAAATTGACCTCTGCATTTAACCTATCCGTGCAGTGAAACATACACACAAGTGAACATACACTAGGGGCAGTTACCACACATGCCCAGGGGAGCAGTTTGAGGGTTCAGTCTAGTCTTCTGAGGTGTTGGGGACAGTGGCGGTTTAAAATTGGCTGAGATGTGGCCCTTTTTATGGCTGTGAACTACAGTTCCGACCCTCTTCTGCGCCGTCATTCCATGCCGTATGTGGGCCAGATTTGGGCCAGATCAAATCTGGGAAGATTCTAGACTGTCTTTTTCAGGCACTTGTGCTGAGGTATATTTTATATTTATATCATGTTTATATTATATTATATATTTTGATCTTGGTTATATATATATACATACTGGATTTGATATATTTAAGTCAAATATGTATAAAATAAAAAAAGTATTGCTCCTTTAATGTGATGACGCGTTAGTGACGTCACCGTTTAAATCTCCAGCCCGGGTTTGGAACTAGTTGAAACAAGATGGCTGTTTCACTAATTATAGAAGAAAATGAACAAAAACTAAAATACATCGAAATTTAAACGTTTATTATATAAGACTCTTTACGTTTACGTGACATTTTTGAACAGAATTGTCAATCACGTGATTAAACCTGTGAGGGGGGCGGGCGACCAATCAGAACAGAGTCGTGAGGCGAGCAACCAATAATACGCAGTTACTAGGCGGGCTCAAGATACTGATCGAGCCAATCAGCACGCAGATGAGATTTCATCTGCCCAATCAGGGCTGTTCCACCTGACGACCGTCAATCAGCTGGGGCTGTTTTTTTTCCCGGAGCTTCTCTGTCTCTCGCATACTCAGAACAAGTTGAGTACTGCGGCTCCGAGCGGCTCCGAGGAGAAGTAGACCTGGAGTAAAGGCGGGTTGTCAGGACCGTAAGGATGTAGAGAACAATCGAAGCTCCAGTGTTGACTAGTTTTAGTTTTACACCGAGTCTACAGCGCTAAACAGCCGAGTTTTAATTCAAAAAGTTTTATATCGCGTGTAAACCTGGTTTTAAAAACACATTATGGTATGGGACAAAGGGAGACTTTATCACTGAATGCGTCCATGAAAGGTAAGGCCACTTCTGTGTGTCGACTGGATGTGGATTCTGTGCTGAAGAAGGAAGTTGAACCCGGCCAAGGAGATGTCCTTTCCTCAGCGAGGTAAAATATATGGGATAATTTATACATATAGTTACACACACATCTACTTATTATTATAGATACAAAACATATCATTAATAATTACATGAAGTAACGGTACTGATTTAAAACAGTTTTCTCTATAACATGTCAGGTTTTAGATGTGTCTAGCGCCTTGCTCTTACTGACTCGGCTAGCTGGTTAGCTAGCTTCTTGTGCAGCTCGCGCGCTACAGCCGTTATAACTCGCTCAGTGTGTGTGCGCGTGTGTCTCGCGCGCCGCATTTTATCAATGTATTTCCTCATTAAACTTTAACATTTTCCAATATTTATCTGTTAAATCCACACAATGATATATAAATGTGTGTAATGTTGTCCTGAACAGTTTGAGGTCCATGTGTGACTCCGTAGAAATGCGTCAGAGTGTTACGTAACACGGCGCTCGTGAAGCTTCAGTATTAAATATAAAAATAAAATTAACAGACTAATATAGTTGACTTAGAAATGTGTGATTAATTATGTTTTCTGGTGAAAGTGTGTCAAATAGGTCATTTTAAGTTCCACACTTCTTGCTGAGGCGATACGGCAGAAAAAGGATTGTATCGCGTTATTTCACGAGATTTCCGCGAAGTCCTGAATTCTGGATTCTGATTGGTCCAAATTTGAGGCGAATGACCTTTTTTTGGAAGCTCTGATATTTGATAGTTTCTATAGTAACAGCTCATCTAACATTGCTGTAATACTATGTAAACTGATGTGGATAAACGCTCCACATATACAGGTTTAAAACTGTGTCAATGGTATGGAGAGATTTGGGTATCATTTATGGGGGCAATTGTATGTTTGTGGTTGAGGAAACACAGCTTTGGGACTGTCCCAGAAGGACCAGTTGGAATCCAAAAGCTCCTGTGGTATAAACGGTTCAATGACCGTCTTCAAAACATTGCTGCGCCGATGTGTCCGTGAAGAATCATGTCTGCCGTTTCCTTGTTGGAGGCATTCGTAGGCATGTGGTTCAGAAACCAGCTTTGAAGGTTCCCGGTTCGATCCCTGTGATCGACAAGACTCGACTGGAAGTCCACTTGAGCATCGCACTCTACCCCTAACTACTCCCCGGGTGCTGTGGAAAGGGGCTGCCCTCTGCTTTGAGCATGTTGGCTCATTGTCATCTAGTGTGTTTCACTGCGGAGGTGAATTTCACTACTCGGGGGTCAAAAGAGTACTTTACTTCTGTAAGGAGTCTCCAGTTTCAGCACTTTGAACCAGATTGTAAAGTTTTCAGACATCTTCTGGACAGTTTGTGCTTACTATCATTACAGGCTGCATTTTGATTTTCTTATTAGCGTAACAAGATTAGTAGAGATGCTAGTGAGAAAACGACTGGTTATAGGAGAGGATGTGATGTAAGACAAGACAGGAAGTTGTTTCATGTATGCTCCTTGATGTTAAGTTCATCAATAAAGGAATAAAAGGTATACCATGTTGTTGTTGTTGTTGTTTTGTTAGTGTGATATTGTGGTTTTAAAGTCTGGCCGATTTATTAGTTATCCCTCACACTACTGATGACATTGATCAATTTGTCTGAGTCCGAGTCATGCTGGTAAACTTGTGCATCACGGTGAAAAAGGTGACTAACTTCCTGTCTCGTCGCTCTGACTCACCGCTGTCTCTCAGCGTCCAACACCTCTGTCCATATCAGGACTTCCTGTTTTGTCAGCATCTGTCCTGTCATTGGTTCCTTGTAGAGGATTTGCTAGACTTTTCTTGGTCCCTCCCTCCCTTACTCCCTCCCTCACTCCCTCCCTCCATCACGCATACTCTTCCCTCTCCTGAACTTCTCCCACTGTCACGCAAGCTTTTCCGAGTTGTGTGCTTCTTCCTCTTTTCTCACACGGCTGTTTTTGGTGCTGTTTTCTCTGATATGAGAGCTGGTCAGTGATACCAATGTAATTTCTATGTCTAGAGTGTTTACTAATTTGTTTATGAAATGCACATGAACTTTTTTTTGAGTAAATATTTCTTATTGTCAACTTTTTTAGATGTTGGTGTAACCGTTGTATATGGATGATGTGCATCAGCAGGTGGCCATCATTTATCACTCAAACTGAAACATGTCTGATGAGAACAAACCTGGAGCTGGTTATGATCCATCTCAGTGTTGAAATCACTGTCAGTAATGACACAACTAGCATGTGAGCATCCGATCTTATCTCTAAGTTCCAGAAGGTTCCTCGTGAAGTTGTGATTGATATCTTCTCACCCACACACACTACAAATACACAACAGCACTGCTGAACTGTGAAGTCCGAATGATCAGTGAAGGTGATTGGGTGCAGTAAATGTTATATGGGAGGAGTCTATTTTGGAACAGTCAGTCATCATCTGGATATCTTCAGTTAACTCTCTGAATGATGAGTGTCTTCCGGATATGACTCTTTGTGGCTGTTTACATGAAAATGTAACTATAAACTGATAAAACGTTGCTGTGTAATCAAAACAGTATGCCATATTACTGAGGTGTAAGAGGAACACAACACCTCTCCGGATATTCTGTTATAGAAAATTAATCAACAGTAACACCACTGATTATTTACCTGTAACATCACAACACAGTGTGTTTGTTTATTCTGTAGCCTGTGTGTAATGTGTCTAAGAGAAGAAGTGAAAAGGCCAGTGTGTGATAATTAAAAGAGGCTACTTCCTGTTTGTGTGGTGTAAAGACACAGGAAGTTTTATAGAGGAGTGAACAGTCTGCTGGTTGTAACCCGTGTATCTGTATACTGAAATGAAGTGTACTGGGGTATTGGTCTCTAAACAGAATAAGGTTGTTCCTAGAAGATCCTGAGAGTCTCGACGTGTTAAAACGAACGTGTTTATTAGTCAGGACCTCACACAGTTCTGGGTTAATCAGGTGAATGATGGAGTGTAGTGAATCTCTAAACATGTGATCTAAGTGAATACCGATGTTCAGGGTATAAACTACAGCGTGTCTTAGAAGTAATGAAACACCCGTATAAAATGAAAACGGTCTGGCAGGCAGGGAGCCAATTATAGATACAAGCTTTGGAGTGGGAAATGGAGGAAACCCGTAAGGCCGTGTGTGTGTGTGTGTGTTGCTTTCTCTGCATGTGAGTTTACCTGTCTGTCAGGTGACTGCACAGGTGACAAAATGTAAAACACCTCAAACATGAAATCTGTTCATTCTGGGATTCTAAGTACACTCAGGTGGGAACGTTAAGACTTTGTTTGACATTCTGAACATTGTGGTGTGGGTGTGTGTGCGTGCGTGTGCGCTTCTCGCTCTGCAGTGGTTCTGTCGTGTTCGATGAGAGTCAACCCGAGTCTGCACACCACTCAATCCCCATCCCCTCGTCTGTTGCCATGGCGAACAGACCGGCGAGGCTGATCTAATGGTGGAGGCTGGATTTAAATTGCAGCCTGAGCTACATCTACACACATCAGAGTTTCAGGTTTATTGCCACTGTAAGATAGATAGATAGATAGATAGATAGATAGATGTAAGATCAGATGGAGGTTTGGTTTATTCAAGTCCTGAAGCTTTTACATACAGTACTGATTGAAGAATTCACTGAAGGGTTTATGTATTTTTTTCATGGGACCATCTGTACCAATCTTTTTGGCACTTAATGTATATTTGAAAATGTGCTATCAATGACACCCAAGTCTTTTTTTTAAAACATTGTGTCAACGTTCAGGGTCTCTCCAAGAGACATGTATTGAGAGTGCATACAACAGTTTCTCTAGGGTTATAAGAAGTAAAAGTTTTGGCACCACACTCCTCTACTTGGTTTGTTTGTCATGTTTAGTTGGTAATTACAAAGGTGCAGTGGTAGCTCAATGGTTAATCTGTTGAACTGATCAGTAGGTTGTGAGTTCAAATCACTCACAAGCTGCCACTATAACCTTTAGCTACATGGCCATAAAAAGGAGATAAAAGTATGTTGCTCTGGATAAGGACAACTGTCAGATGCCCTAAATGTAAAGATGCCAGTATTTATGGAATATCTATAGCATTTATGATTTTTGACTGGATGATATGGTAAATTGGAGGGCTTTTATTTTTAGATTAAATGTTAGTAAAATTGAAAATTGATTAACTTGAGTGATTTAGAGCTGAGAACGTTTTTGACTGTGTTTGTGAGCCAATAGAAAAGTGTGTGTGGGGGAAAAAAATTCGTTTTACACCACCACACACTAAAAGGTTTGGTGATTGTTTCTTGTTAGCAGTCTTTTGAGCTTCTGCACTGTCGATCCAGGAGTGCATTAAAACCAGAATCTGAATTAGTTACGTAGGAAAACCCTGAGAAGACGAAGGCGAGGCTCCTCAGGGCTCATGTGCCGTCTGCAGCGAAGCCCAGAGCTGCGCCGTCTGCGGTCTGAACTGTGGGGGGATGATGTCTTCCTGTGTGCTGCAGCGTGATAGATGGAGGAGGCTGAGCTGCCCACACAACAGTGTGCGCAGAGTGCCTCAACCGCTTCCACCCCCTCCCCGTACACAACACTGGTCACGGTGTAGCCGCCAGTGTAAAACGCACACACGTTTACACATCTCTCTGTTAGAGAAGGTTCAGTGTGCACCAGACCTGAGAGTCCATAGTTTGTGTAGAAGGATGATCAGTACTGCACGATTTATTTCACCTGAACACCTCAAGGAAAGCACAGTCTGGTTTAGTCTATTGTAGATATACACTGAAGTGCCACTGAGGAACATCAGTATAATACTTGGCAGGTCCTCCATGGGGCATGAACTCCACAAGCTGGAGAAAATGTTCTGTAGACAATGAACACCAGACTTACTGCAGAACAATGGCCAGTTCTTTTATATTCTGAGGTGTATGATTTGTGTTCCACATAACTTGTGTGTCTCTAGATGTGTTTGATGGTGGTGCATTGTCCTGTTGGAAGAGGACAAACCTGTGAGTATGAATGCAGGACATGAACAGGTGGAACTCATCAGAAAGGGGACACATAGTGTTCACCTGTCAGAGATGGTTGTAGATGTACCAGGGGTCCCATGGAATGCCAGCTAAACAAACCACTTGCCATTATGGAGCCACCACCAGCAGTCTGTCACTCACCAGCCTCATGGTTTTTTTTTTGTTTTTTTTGTTTTTTTTTAAAACCCTGTCCAGGTGTTGGAATCCTTAAAACTCTGCCTCTGACAGTTGAAACTCCTCCCATAAATGTCTTACTAGATGTTTGTTAGAAATTGCCCATTTTTAAAAATCTGCGGTTATTATTAGTGCTTTAGATCCTGTACAAGTCCCTGTGATTGAGCTGTTACTATAGAAACGATAATGTATTTAGACGTATTAGGCTGTGTGTGTGTTTATACTGTCTAGAGCTACTGTCAGGTTTCTACTGTTGTAGAGAATGAATCAATGGCTTTTGACCAATCAGAATCCAGGATTTGACTGCGCTGCAGTGGTCTTTAGGAGTTCATTCTTGTCTATGATAATCTCTCTCTCACACCCACACACACAGAAAGAGAGAGAAAGAGTTGTGTGTGTATATGTGTGTGTATATA
>JAOVVF010000034.1:12012939-12023462 GCA_028565595.1 Duopalatinus emarginatus | reverse complement strand
ATACGTGTGTGTGTATGTATGTGTAATATATATATGAACATTGTGGTTGTTGCAGCTCACTTACAGCAATTCTCTCTCTCTCTCTCTCTCTCTCTCTCTCTCTCTCTGTGTAGGTACAATGTGGGCCGTGGGGTGAAGCGTAAACTAAGTGAGGGTGAGGAGTCTGCCCCAGGACTCCCGTATCCCCAGCAGCGGCAGCTGGTGCTGGATCTGTGCCTGGACAAACTACAGAGCTGCCAGCAGCATGCCGAGCCCAGCCTTCACCGTTCGGTGCTGCTGGCCAACACCCTGCGTCAAATCCAGCAGGAGATGAGGCTGGAGGGTGAAAACCCGCTGCCTCCCACTTCACCTTCTCCGTTTCCTCCACCCACCCCGCGCCACATCCCCGACCTCCCTCCGGTGTCTGTAGATTATTCACCACTCCTCCTGTCTGGACCCGTGTCCACATCATCATCGCCCCAAGCGCCAGACGAGGATGTCGAAGACTGCACAGAGAGTAGACCGCCTTCTACGGACGACGTGGACACGAAGGCGTCTGATACTCTGTTCGGTACGTTCGAGATCACAAATTCTACCAGCTATCTGACGGACCTGCCGCTCGACGACATCTTTGACGACATTGACACGTCCATGTACGACTCGTCAGAAATCTCGGTTCTGGCGTTTTCCACGCCAAGAGAAGACGGAATGAAGAACCTGCAGCTCTGCCTGGCCGACCTCAGCGACCTCGACCACATTATGGACATCCTGGTGCGTTCGTGATCCTCACAAGCCCAGTCTCAAGCCATCCTGAATGAAATGTTTCAACTTTTTTAAAAGCTTTTTTTAATTTAATGTAATTTAATCTATTTTTGTATACAAGGAACTGATATTTATATATAATGTAAAAAAGGAAAAAAAGCTCGAATCATACACACACACACACACTGTAGGATGCACATTCAAAGCAAAGATATGTATATGCAGGGAATGAACACGACCGTGACGAAGTATTGCCACTGAGGCTTATTTATAATGAAAATACAAAGAGAGCTTTTATTTAATTTTTATGATCTGTGAGTATTTCTCAAGCGTTATAATATGTACTCGTATGTACAGCAGTAATCACACACACACACACACTCTACCTCTGAAAAACCAAGAGCAATCAGCCCCTCTTTTATTTCTTATTATTTTTTGACCAGTATCTTTCACACCTGCTTGTCCTCAGTTCAAGGGCTGCATCCTTTAAAGGACG
The DNA here is from genome assembly GCA_028565595.1 of Duopalatinus emarginatus. NCBI lineage: Eukaryota > Metazoa > Chordata > Actinopteri > Siluriformes > Pimelodidae > Duopalatinus > Duopalatinus emarginatus. Next base: position 12,022,225 of record JAOVVF010000034.1, on the reverse strand, counting down.
CAGTCTACCAACCATTATCCTTTGAAGGCTAACTCTAAATGGCATTTCCTGTTTGCGTCACCGGCACGAAATAAACCTCGGGATATGTTCCCTAACGAAGTTGGTTCGCTATGACCTATTCAGCCTCTGAAGTATGCAGCGCTTGAATCGGGACACAGCTTGCATGCAGTGCATTATAGGCCATTTTTTCCTCTTCATTCAGATCCTACAGGATGAGGATTTTTTTTGTGTGTATATATTTTTTTCTCCACCCCATCATGAACTTTAGTGCCTACAAATGGAGGATGAAGACTAGCGATGGTGGATGTGCACACACACACAGAGACACAAACACTGTGGATACACAGATTCGATATCTTTGTCTGTTTTCACTCTTCTGTAGAAATCCCAGTCTTCTAAATAAGCCATGTTGGCAGATCTGCTCTGAACCCTTGACCCACAACACTGACACTACGGACGTTCTTCTGGATGTCTGAGGACCTTTCGGGCTAAATCCAGACTCCACAGATCTGCATCGTGAATCTCAGAGACTTTATAAGACGTAGTGTATAACGTTTTTATATTACATTTTACTTTCTCCACAGGATGGTGTGCTGTGGTGTGGTAGCCAATCCACGATGTCATTTCTTCTGCAGGTAGTAACATAACCCAAACAGGGTTGTGTGGGCGGAGCTAGAAACAGCACAGCTCAGTGAACCTTGGATTGTTTTTTTTTTTTTTTTATCATGTTATTAATTTATTACATTACTCCAGATAAAATCCACAGTTGATGCTCACTACATATGTACACTATGGTTGCGTCCCAATTCGCAAGCTTGCAAAGTTTTATCCTTCGAAGGCTGCGTAAGCTGCAAAGGCCGACCTGAAATGGGATTTCCTGTTTGAGTCACTGGCACGCAGTAAACCCTGGGATACGTTCCCTGGCGAAGGATCTGCCGGTTGGATCCTTCGTTGCCGTGGACATGGAGGATGCACATGAAGGAGCTTTTGAAATGGGATGCAGCCCCTGCATTGGGACACAGCTTGCATGTAGTAGTGCATGCCATGTACATAGCCTAATTTTGAGCTGGAATGGCGATGAACACAAACAAACACGCTTGTAGTAGGGCACTATAGTAAATTTTGTGCTATGCTCCGCCCCCACACCTTTCACAGAAACCCCGCCTACTTTGTAACAGATAGTCCAGGATACGAGTAGCCATGCTGTCCTGTAGAAAAGTGCTGTTGGACAGTACAGGGATGTGCCGTAGGTGTGGTGTTTATCCTGACAGAGGAGACGTTCTGGGGGAAAGGAAGAGAGCAGAAGGAGGAGGAGCTAAAGCCTGAATACTGTCGCATGGGTGGAGAAAGATACTGCACTGAATAGTGTGTGTGTGTGTGTGTGTGTGAGAGAGAGAGAAACAATGCTAAGACAAACCCCTTCAAAAATGAGGCCCTGCGACTTGTTTTCTCCTTTCAACCAATCAGTGTGTTTTTGGGGGTGGAGCTTCATGTGAAACACCCCTCTGCTCAGGTCTGACATGCTGAAATACAGTATGTTTATGTTTCTGAATCCTCCCACACTTTTATTTCTCCTTCACATCTCTCTGTTTTTATTCAGAATCGGTTTACTAAAACGCAGAAACAGATACGGGTTATTATTTAACACTCCTCTTCTCCCTCTTCCTTTAACTCGGCTTCACAAACATCTTCACTCCTCCTCCTCCTCCTCCTGGCTATCATGAGGCAGTAACCTGACCTGACTCGAGTTTACACGCACTGAACGTCTTGAACGAAACAGAAAGCAGACGTGTGGTCACCTGCTTTACTCTGAGAGCCGTGCATCAAATCACACCACACAGCTTTCTGGTTATGGAGATAGAAAATATTTGTATATATTTCTTTCTTTGTCTCTCTTTATTTTCCCTCCTAAACACTGAGTGATAATTTATTGCTTTTATTTAAAACGTGTTGTTTTGTAGCGCAGAATCCTTCACCTTACTTCCTTTCTGAGTAATAATGACATCCTGTGTGTAAATAGACAATGAATGAAGAGTATATAGAGTTTTATATAAATATATATATATATAAAATATAATGAGTATTTGTATGAAGTATGAAATTTTTGAGTGTATTTTATTCAGTTCATGTCCACGTCCCTAGACCAGGCAGTTAATCAGGCAGCTCCTTTACACTGTTTTCACACTGAAATGATGAAATTAAAGTAAATAATAATGTCATGTATAAAACCTTACACTTCTGATGTGTTGTTGAAAATGTCACTTCTGTTCAACATCCCAGAGTCTGATGCCTGTTTACCTTCTGAAATCCTCAGAGAGGATGTTAAACGAATGTCCAGAGCTCTGAAACTGAACTGCCTTTACCACCGTTCACAGTAAACTCAACTCCAACACCTTCCTTTACAAAGAGCAGTGCGCTGTATTCTTATCTCTGTTTCTTTCTGAAAGCAATGACTAGCTTTAAGCGTAGGTTTTTACAGGCCGGACGTGGTTTTTTAAATTATCCTGAAACAATTGTAAACTCCTGTCCCAAGTGCAATATAAACACCCAGTGCTGTGTGTGAGAGACGAGTACGCCACACGTTACAGAGATGTGTTTTTACCTGACGGACTGATGACTGCACCGCGTTCCAGTCGTAGCTCTCTGTCCTGTAAATAACAACACAGCGTTTGTTCGCCATCACTCGTGTTCTATGCAATACTGCTGTAGCAGATCAGTGTGTAACGAATAAACATACAGAATCATCTCTTTGTGTCTGTGTGTGTGTGTGTGTGCTTTTACTCCAGAACAACACAAATAGATACACAACAAGTTTAGAATGATTGACTTTGTCTTTAAGTGAATTTTGTGTAATTAAAATAGATGCTGTACATTAAAGAATTCACTTATAAGACCATAATAAATTTAGCAAATAAACACAAGACCTTTTAAAATACAAACTAAGCATAGAACAATGTGTAGGATAGTAAAACTATCAGAATATACACTGAAGTGACAAAAAAACTGGCTGTGCGAAATACATAGTAACGCCCCCGATGCACGTCACTGCTGAAGGGCCCGGCAGTGGCAGCTTGGTGGGGGTGGTGGTGGTGGTGGGATTTGAACTCATGACCACCTGATCACTCCAGCGACTTAAACCCAAGTAAAGGGATAAGAAGGCAAAATTTTACTCCTCATAAACATAGTGAGAATGTTGTACGCAGTCTTGACATGTCTGTCTCCCAGAGAGAGGCAGGTCAGGCTCACATGATGTCACATGAAGGGTTAGATATCATTTATAGCACATTTTCAGATACACAATGTGCCACGAATATTGGTACAGATAAATCTATGCATGTCATTGGTTGTGTCCACCAGTGCGCATAGATAAAGCAATAGACATCTACAGAGGCTTCATAATGGTGTGGGGTTTGTTCATCTGGCATTTCATCGGACCCCTGGTACAACTACAAACCTGTCAATAAACTCTGACAGGTGAACACTATGTGTGACGAGTTAGACCTGTTCATGTCCTGTATTCATTGTGATTGGTTTGTCCTGTTCCAACAGGAAAATGTACCACCACACACGTCTAGAGACACCAGATTGTAGTTAGAGGAACACCAGATCTCAATGTTATTGAACAGATCTGGGATGACATGCAACATGCTATGGAAAACAGAAATCCGACACCTCGGAATACAATAGAAGTCTGGTGTTCATTACTTAGAGAATAGGAGTATTAAGTATTAGACTGGTGTATCAGTTTTTCTGGCACTTCAGTGTATAGTTAAATGAAGGAACATATTCACAGATAATCATAAAACAATTAATATCAGTGTTTGAGGAAGTGACTTGTTGATAAACCCAATGTCCATCTCAATATTTAGAGGTGAATTAAATACCAACAAACACAAACCCACTGACAGGTGAAGTGAATATCACTGGACATCTCATTACAGTGGTACCTGTTAAAGAGTTGGGATATATTAGACATCAAGTAAACAGTCAGTTCTCAAATGTAATGTTTTGGAAGCAGGAAAAATGGGCAAGTGTAAAGATCTGAGCGACTTTGACCAATTGTGATGTCTAGACCACTGGGTCAGATCATCTCCAAAGCAGATCTTGTGGGGTGTGTTCCAGTATACCGGTGGTTAATATCTACCAAAAGTGGTCTGAGGAAGGACAACCAGTGAACCAGTGACAGGGTCATGGAAGACGAAGACTCACTGATGGGTATGGGGTAACTAGACTGTCTGGTTTGGTCTCACCAGAGGTCCAAAATGGATGTGTTGCTAATGTCTTGGTGTCAGATACCACGGAACACCTTCAGAGGTCTTGTGGAGTCCATGTCTCTACAGGTCAGAGCTGTTTAGGGAGGTGTTAATGTTATGGCTGATTGATGTTTTTAGACACAGCGCCACCTGATGGAGCTTTTGAACACCTACAAATACATCCTGATGCAGTAAAATGGAAGGTTTATCACTCTATCGAGTCGAATTCTGCATGCTACACACGAACAGCATGTCTTACATGTCAACTTGTTATCTGTTTCTAGTTACATGTTATGTTGTGGAACATCTGCGAAACATTTCCATCGATCATCTGTGTTATAGCAGCTATAAACAGTCACTCCTTCATGCAGCTTGTCGTGTTACTGCGACGTGTAAACTCCTCTGTCCTGAAAATGTCACAGCTTTACACTTGCTGTTACAAAGCGCTGACACTGGAGACTCCTTCAGCAAATGATACATCAACACATTTCTTCTTATAGGAAACCTCACAGTACCAGTGATTACACATGAGCTGTTACTAAAGAAACAACAACAATATGGAACACCATGGAATATTGTTGTGTATGGAACTTTGTGGAATTTTGTTGTATATGGAACTCTGTGGAATTTTGTTGTATATGGAACTCTGTGGAATTTTGTTGTGTATGGAACACCATGGAATTTTGCTGTGTATTGAACACTGTGGAATTTTTGACAAGGTATTTATAATACCACACAGCAGTGTTACTTAATAATGACATTTTGACGTGGCAACCTTTCTCAGACCACGTAAACAAATGTAAACAACATCTACTGACAACGTTGTAGCAACACTAACAACGTTGTGTGTTTGCTGGGTAAGTGAAAGTGAAAGTGAACTGTTCTTGTAACCATCTTGCTGTAAACCACCTAAACCTGCCTTGACCACCTTGCTCAAGTGCACTTTAGTCGAGTCCCGGTGGTTGCGGGAAACAAACCAGGGACCTTGCGGTACCTTTTGGTGTCTTTCTGTATTCTAGGGGAAAATAATGTTTATCAAATTTTACAGTAAATATAAAATTACTTTTAAATAAAAGACTGATCTTTAAACAATATTTATGGTAAATGTACATATAATCCAGGTTAAAGATGACAAATTTTTGTTTCTAATCAAACTGAAACGAGAGTATATAAAACTATAATACAGAAGTTGTTTTTTTTTAATGTATTATTTATTTAGTTTTAGTTTATAATTTGGTTATTTATCTATTCTGATGTGTTTGTTGTGTTATTTATTAATTCTACTGGTTTATTTTTATTTCCACTAGGATGATATTTGACACTTTTCTGGTATGTTCTGCCTCAGGGGTATAAAATACCTCGAGCTCAGAGACTAGCTCATCATTTTCAATAGATATTTTAATTTTCCCGCATATAAAATAACTATTTCAGGATTTTATTCTTCAGGTTTATGCCTTCGGTCTTATGTAAAGTGATTTGTTTGTGCAGTTATTCTCGGTGTTGGTCATATTTTCAGGATAAACTGGCAAGAAGGCTGAGCTCAGCTAATTGCTAGTTTAGAGGGAAGCTAAGATAGGCTAAGCTAAGATAAGCTAAGCTAGGCTAGGCTAGGCTAGGCTAAGCGTGCTAGCTGAGGGTCTGAGGCGGAGTGAGTCGGTGAGTCATGGCGAAGTGGGGACACGGAGATCCGCGCTGGATTGTGGAGGAAAGAGCGGACGCTACGAATGTTAACAACTGGCACTGGTGGGGTTTAATATCGGTGTGTTAGCAGCATGAGTACATTTACTAAACCCTCAGATAAACATCTGGAATAATTTATTCATGAATAAAAACCTGGCTCGAGCTGGAGGAATTCGGTTCGTGGTGAATCTGCGTGTGTGAATGTAAAGTTAGCCTGCTGAGTGATTAGACTAACCCACCACCATGTGCATGTTTCTGGTTTTTAAAATAAAAAAATCAACTAATTTCTTCATTGCTTTTTATTTATTTCAGTGACAAAACCACAGAAATTCAACTTTAAACTATTTTCTATTTTATAAAAACAGCTCTAACAAACTTTAAACATTTAAAACTTCTTAATAATTTAGAAATTTGTTTTAATTCATTTAGGTGTAAAATTATATATATATTATAGTATATTTCAATCTGTTATAAAATAAATTAATTTGATTTTTTTATTCATAAATTATTATTAAGCATATATTGAAATGTTGGACAGTAAAAAAAATATTTAGATGAGTTTTAATCAAGTTTCTAATATTAATCCTAAATTAATTCTTAAACCTGGATTTACAGTAACGAAGCAAACAGGATTAAAGTTAACTCCAAATTTAGTGTGAAACTAAAAACAGGATTAAATAAATAACAGATGAATGCAACTCCCAAATCTTTTAGATAATCTTAAATAGAAATATATTTTCAGGTTTCAGAATTGATTAATATTTGAATATAAGACATGAGAGAGAGAGAGAGAGACTCCAGTATGGTAGTCAAAACTAATCCTCAGGATGTAGATCGGATTTTTTTTAATTCACACAACTTGAAATAAACTGAACCAATAACCTTATTAGCTGAGTTAGTGCTAATTATCCTCTCATATTAATGCTCTATAATTCTACACTTGATTTGTTATATAACAGAAGTGTTGTTGCTGATGGCTTCCCCCGCTGTTCTCCCAGTGTTCCTGTGTTAGTGAGAAGCCTCTGGAATTCTGTTCCTCTGTTCCTGAAGGCCATTAATAGAAACGTGTCATGTGGAGGCAAGAGTAGCAGATGGTCAGAGAGTTGAGTAGAGAGTGTGAGATGAGGCGAAGTCACTGAAGATCTCTGTCTATTTACATAGATATTTTATGTAGATAAGTTATTTATTGTTTATTCTTTATTCAGTTAATGTTATTATGATTAGTATGAGAATGACCTTAAAAAAAGCTTTTACAGTGAAATACTAAGTGACAGGGTGGTGTAATGTTACCATGTAAACGTTTTATTCCTTTTACAGCACAACACAGCTAACAGTTACACTTCTTTTACACTTCTTTTTTAGTTACATTTCTTAAAGAACAACATGTCATACTTTTTATTTCTTTAATGTTATAAAACGTCCACAAAACAAGTTTTAAAAAGTGACATAAACACCTCCTTACAGATAAAAATACTGTACATGTTCTTATGAATTATCTGTAACTGTAGAAACTTAAATTAAGTGCATTGATGTAACACTGCACTACTGTTAGAGAAAATTTTTCAACACTTGATGACCAATCACAATCCACAATCTCAAAATAAACATATACATTGTCTTTATATTCTCCCCAAACATGTGTATATTTAATTTGTGCTCATTTTCATGCTTTCAAATGATTTCAAATTTGATTGTTACATTTCGTTGCAGGACAGAACGTGATGTTTCAAGCTGGTCACAGGAGGTTCTGAATGAGCTTCTTCTCCGAGTCCGTGTGGAAAATGAAGACGGCTTCTGCCAAATCACAGAAGTTAACGAGATCGAGGGTGAGGCATCCATTAACAACCGCAAAGGCAAACTCATCTTCTTCTATGAGTGGGCCATTAAAGCTTCATGGACCGGTACGTTCACATTGCTTCACTCAGTTAAACAGGTTTGTTATTGGACAGGGATGTAAACCTTATTCTGTAATCGTTATGTTCATGGTCTTTTTTTAGGAACCTCAAAAAATGGGATTAAGTACAAGGGGAAGGTTGAGGTGATGAACCTCTCAGATGAAAATGACATGGATGACCTGGATGTGAGTGAATAAAGTTTACTAAAGTCTACTTAAGCAATAATACACTCGGGGTTCGTGCTACATCGTGATATACTGGCACTGGTGTGATGCGGTCGTAGGCATGAGGCCGCATGTTGAGTACAGTAGATCAGTACACCAGTGTCAATATCTCACGATACAGCACGACCCTAGAGTGTATTATTGTGATTATACCACAGTTCTGTTATCAGTGTTTATTGATAGATTTTAGGATAAAGAGGACGGAAAAATACAACCAGTTTGTTTATTAACATTCAGCAAGGAAAATAGTTCCATTCTATCAGACGACCTGCTGATAAATCATCTAGCGTTATATATTAAAATGGCCGCTGCTGAATCATCAGACTATAACAGTCGAGGAGCATCATTAACTACCAAATAATTATTATACAGATAATAAACACGAATACATACATGCATAAAACAGGATTTATTAAAAAGAAAGTACAATAAAACGACTGATAATAGATTTTATGAACTTTATGAATTCATATTGTCAGATGTCGCTGGTTCGTTTATGGCTGTGGTGTTTGGCTTGTAAACGCTGGTGTCGTTGCTACGGTTACGTGTATATGGATATTTGGAGAGCTTCAGTCCCATTGCTTTATCATGTAATAACAGCACTCATGGAACATCTCTCGGCCAATCAGATTGCAGGGTCAGAACTAACTGTGGTATAATAATATATAATAAAGCCAAGAGGTCATTTAAAATGAAAATTATGTTTGTGACTTGCCTCAGTCTTTAAGTCTTAGACTCTGAATGGAAATTTTATGACTCAAGGTAAAAGCCAAATGAAGAACTGTGACCTAAAAATTTGTAATTTGACTCAAATTTATAGTGGAAAATTTGTGACTTGAATCAGATTCATAAAAAACAACCTGTAAATGAGTCGGGAAGGTACTTTACAATTCCATTTCTCATCTTCTGCACAGATCTGCATCACAGCATGTAAAGACCAGCCCACTACTCCTCTAACTGCCCTCATGAAGAAGGAGGGAGAAAAGGAGGTTAAACTGGCTCTACAGGGCTACGTGTCCCACATGAAAAAAGGTTTAAAAAAAATTCAAATGATACTTTTAGGACTGAGATTTTATTTATGTACACATGACAATGTTTTATTTTTGTAGAGTTTTCTCAGGGTATGATCCTGCCTACAGCTAAAGGCGTCAGTACAGAGCAACAAGCTCAGACAAACGTCAGGCTGGAGAAAAAGATCCCGGTACACTCTCACTGCTTTTCACATAGTCCCTAT
>JAOVVF010000034.1:11991197-12011587 GCA_028565595.1 Duopalatinus emarginatus | reverse complement strand
TACCACAGACTTTCACTTTACACCTTTACCTCACAGCTTTACCACAGACTTTCACTTTACACCTTTACCTCACAGCTTTACCACAGACTTTCACTTTACACCTTTACCTCACAGCTGTGCCTCAGATATTTACCTCACATTTTTACCATCTTTATCTCTCGCTTTTTATTTTAACCCACACCTTTACCTCATAATTACATTACAATTTTACCTCACAACATAATAATTTGCAACACCATTATACCTCATGTTTATTTTACAGCTTTACCTGACCACTTTATCTCACGTCTTTAACACATTCCTTTGCTTTACATTTTCACCATACACGTTTACCTCACGGCTTTACTTCACACTTTTAACCCAAACTTTTACCTCATGCACTTTGTCATTTCACCTCACATTTTACACACTTTTACTTCACAGGTCCCAAACCAGAAGATTGTTATGAGGTGGAGGTTTGCATCCTGGCCTGCAGGTGTGTATAACCAAAGATGGCAATATATCGAACTAAAATTTAACATTCTTTAACATCCCTTTTATTATAAAGTTTTTAGTGAATGTAAAACTACACAAATACTTTGTTAGATACCTCAAACTGAAGTGATTTATTTGACACAAGGTCAAACCTTCAATGTAACCACTTGTACTTGTCAGAAATGTGGAAAAATGTTTAAAATATCAGCACATTTACCATGTTTTGTCTGGGTTTTTTTTTTCAGGTCACTTCTCGACGGTCACGCTGCACTTTACAGACCGGGGCAGTGAGACAGAACTGTCACTGGAGGCTAAAGGTGTACCCAGCAGTGAGGAGGAGAGAATGAAGGAGGGATGGCAGAGATATTACTTTGATGCCATTAAACAAACATTTGGTTACGGAGCTCGGATCTACTGAGCCATAAACCTAAACTCTATTTGTAAAAGCACAGTGATACTGTAATGACCTGCGTACAATATCTTGAACATACGTGTGTATATATAATAAATAAGGACGTGAAATGAATTATGTTCCTATGCCAGCATATGCCCAAGTGTTTTATTCCTCTTACACCACAGCAACATGTTAACAAAGCAAAACAGCTTGTCATGTTAGAGAGAAACCGAAAAGAAGTGTAGACTCCCCTGTCATGAAGATGCTCTGACACTGGAGACTCCTTCCATAAAGGTTACATAAACACATTTCTTACAAAGCACTTCACCATATTAATGAGTACTTTTTAAGGTGTTGAATTGCAGAATTGTGTAAAGTATTGGCACCCCTACCCTATCCATCAGGGAAAATCAAGAGGGATTTACTGTGGGTTTACATTAACACGAGTGTTAATAAGACGATCTGCAGTATCAGTTTATAAACGTGTGAATGTATTTGTCTCTCCATTTAATTACCAAAACTATTCTATACGACACAGATGGCATGCATGCAGATGACACACATGAAGTGTCTGTCTGGAAAAATGTTTCTGTGTGTAAAAAAACCCTCCATGTCTTTAGAGGACAATAAAGATTTTGTTGGTCATGTATAAACTGTTAAAGCCAAACTTGTGCGAGAGAGGGGGTAAATGTGTCTATGATCAGATCAAACAGTTTGGCAGCAAAAAGAGGAATACACTGAGGAAGGTGTGGAAGGGGGAGGGTTTGGATTTCTGATGTTACACTGGGATTTAGTGTAATTTGCATATTAGCATGCAAATTTGCATATTAGCATCCACCCCACTCTGGGCAGGCTGTTCATGTTCACTGCCCCCTAGTGTTCACTGGTGTGTGTTTCACTGCACAGATGGGTTAAATGTGGAGGTCACATTCCTCTGTGTGCAAACACAGTAGGACAATAGTTCACTTTCACTTTCATCGTACCATATCATATCACATCATTTCATACCATATCATATCAAATCATATATTTCTACTGTGATCTTTAGGACAAAACTAATAGACTGCCATTACATTAGTAAGTAATTCTATTTAATAAATGTTAATAATTTATTTATAAGGTAATTACTACTGGAAGTTTCTCTCTATGTTTTCTACACATCTCCTGAACTTAATATCAGTGTGTATCAGAGTGTTTTACTGTATTAATAATGACTGACAGGCTATAAACACGTGTATAATCTCACTCAGAGGATTTGTTTACAGCAGCTGTCGTGTACATCTACAGGATGTGTGTGCGCACCTGATTGGTCAACACTGCCCTCGTGAGCGTCTCCTATTGGTCGTCTTTTTTGTCGTTGCGCTTCGCGATTGGTCGAGTAGGAAAACCCGGAAACGGTTTGTCTGAGCTTCATTTCCTAACCGTATTCGGATTGATCCCGCCTTCTATTCTGGGATTGGTTAGTCCTGTCTGTATTCTGAGGTCTGGTTGGCCAGATATCTTCCTATATCTCTGAAGAGCCAATGGGGGCTGGTTTTCTCCGGAGTACGGGTGGAGGAAAGGGTGCTAGAAAGGGTGGTAAAGATAAAAGTCGAGCTGTGGAGAAATGGGCAGGTCGTCGGTTTAAATAAACCTAGGCTAATTTATGCTAAGCTAGGCTACGTTTGTAAAGTTTGTGAGAAGGAATAATAACATTTATACTCCGGGTTATGTAAGGCGTTTGTAGTTGGCGGTTTTGTCAGACGTGCTAGCTAACAGTTCTGTGCGTTAGCTTGATGCTAATGTTTAGTTAGCATGCTAATCTTGTTTTGCTAACAAGCCTTAGTTAATTACCACTGCGCCTTTTCTGCGCCTTCTTCTGTGTTGTGAAATTATCTTCGTGTCTACATGGAGTCCTGACATTGTATTCTCACGACTTTAGACTGTATATATTTAGATTTATATATAAAGTCTTGCTAGCTGATTATCCAGCTATGTGTGTGTGTATGTGTTTATGCTCCTGACCTGAGTGATGTGCTATAGTGATTTAGTTCTGCATTAGAGCTCTTGGTCTTATTGTCTTGATGGCTTTAAAAGGCAAGATGTATTTTACACAAAAGACCTTCTGCTTCCTCCTCCTCCTGCTGGTCTTCTCCATCACCAGCCTTTCAGTGACAGCTGGTGAGTAGATGAGATCAACTTTATTGATCCCTGATCCTTTGGAAGGGTTCCCTCAGGAAAATTGAGGTTTCTGATGTCTAGATGTTTGTGGTGTATTTGATATCTAAATAACATCTGAATAACATCTGGGTTTTTGCAGAAGTGGAACCAGAAATTAATGAAGTCCAGGAGAGCAGTTCCTCTCAGGTACATGTCTACAGTACATACATGCTCTTAAACATGTGTATACTATGTTAATATCTCTGACTTGTTTAATATATAAAGAGACAATTCTTTGGTTTGGTTTATATTGTAATCCCTGTGCAGATGAAGGTCTCCTGACCAGCTGCCCATGTACTGGATGTTTACGTACGAGTGGGTGTGTAACAGCTCTGTAGCTCATGTGGTGTTAAATTTCATAACACGACTGCACCATGGAGACGAGTGTGTCGTGGAATTGACCTTGGCATTGTGTTAACCTCTGTGTTGTAAAACACACACTAGGGGTCAGCGAGCACACATGCCCAGAGCGGTGGGCAGCCCCTTTATTTTGAAGAGCAGTTGAGGGTTAGGTCCAAGGGCACCTCAGTCGAGTCATGTCGGTTTCAGGACTCAAACCTGCGACCTTCTCGTCCCAAGACAAGTTCCTTAACCACAAGCCTACGGCTGCCCCTTAACCTAGACTGGTGCTTGTTAAAGACATAGACACGCCTCTTTTTTAAATGACCAATCGCAGGACCAGTCGTATATCTCGATCAGTTGCTTTCATACAGAATTCAAGATTTGTGTGTTTGTGGAAGGACGTTGTGTTGGTGATGTTCATGTTCATGTGTGTGCTGAAGTGTCAGCGTTGGATACTGGAGGGAAAGTTTCCTTTCTCACACCACTTCATCGTTTTTGTATCAACATTGAAATTCCGGAATAAAACACTGTGTTGTGTGTTGTGTATGAAGCGAATAACGTTGATTATCGTATTACAGTTGCACCTGTTATGGGGTGGGATAGGGAGATATTAGACAGCAACAGGTCTCAGAGGCGATGTGTTGGAAGCATGAGTAAGTCAGTGGCAGTTCTAAGTAGGGGTGCGAATCTCTCAGTGTCTGACCATTCGATTCCGATTTTTGGGGTCGTGATTTGATTCAGAATTGATTTTTGATTCAGGAACTATTTTTCTATTCAAATAGTCTATAAATTTAGTTTAAACTAAAGACGAAGTAACGAAATAACATTTATATAAAACAGTGCTTTTGGGTTCCTTACTGTGTCAAATCTTTTTATATCAATTATAGGACTGTGTATAAAATTCTGTAACTTTAATGACCAGTATTAGGTTCGCTTAGCTGCCTGGAGTTTTCTTAACTAAAAAAATTAATTCTATCAAAGAACAAATAATTCAAAATACATTAACACAAAAGTAAACACAGACTTCAGTCTACCACAGTGCGTGAACCTTTAACTGAAAATAAAACCCAGAGTTTAAAGTCATAGTGCGCTAGTCCGGTAGCAACAGAGTTGGCTAACCAGCTTGCTGTACGGTGGCCTAGACAGCCCTCTTCTACGGTGGCCTAGTGGACACGTAATGTGATATACAGTCCGCTCAGATTATCATCAAAACAGCAGGTCTTATGAGGTGTGTCCTAGTATACAGTGGTTACTACCTAACAAAAGTGGTCCAAGGAAGGACAACCAGTGAGCCAGTGACAGGGTCCTGAGAGACCAAGACTTACTGATGTGTGTGTGTGTGGGTGAAGACCAGACCGTCTGGTCCGATCCTGCAGAAGATCCACAGAAAGATTTATTAGTAATGTCTTCACACCTTCGGATGTCTTGTAGAGGTCATGCCTCAGATCAGGGCTGTTTAGGGAAGTGGTGTTAATGTTATGCTAATGAATATTCACGAGCACAGGAAGTGATGTCACTGGTCCTAGAGCAGAGCCTGGTGATGCAGCGTATCATATTAGACAATAACACACACTGGTCAGTCCAGGTTAAAGTTTTACCTCTGGTATCTGTTTTGCTCAGTACTCGCACAACGAGCTGAACGAGGAGGATGAGATCGAGGTGACGGGACACACGGTCACCCCTGAGGAAGCAGCCGAGATGGAGGAAGAGATTAGACGTGGGAGACAAGAGGAGAGCCAAGCTGAGGAAGACCTTCCAAGCCAACCTCCTCCTGTAGACGCTAAGCCCAGGGAAGGTGAGTGGTGTTTAGTCTTTATTAGACTGTTTAGGTGTTTTTTGTTTACTCGGATGATTATGAGGAAGTGTCTGTATCAGAGGTGTAAATGTGAATCAGTCGTTCATGATGAACTGATCGTGGGCTTTAAAGCTATATGAATAACAGGTTACGGTATTTTTTTCCACCTGAGTGCAAGTCAGGGTTTTTTTTGTGCATGTTTGTGTCCCTGGAGGAACACTTGTGAGAGCGAGACTCATTCATGCATGTGTGTGCAGTAACGTGTGTAACTCTGATTGGTCTGTGTGTTGGTGCAGTTCCCGTGGCAATCGGGGGCACAGCCGCCGGGGAGCCCTGCCTGTTTCCCTTCCTGTTCATGGGGAACAAGTACACAGACTGTACCACTGAGGGCAGAGATGATGGCCGACTCTGGTGCGCCACCACCTACGACTACGACCACGACAAGAAGTGGGGCTTCTGTGAAAGTGAGGTTTAACTCATGTGGGCGGAGCTTGTATTGCTAGGCTTGTGAGTGTGTGAGTGTGTGTGTGTGTGTGAATAACCACTGTTTCTACATGTCTCCCTCCATCAGCGGCGGAGCAGGCGGAGCAGAGGAGGCTGGCGGAGGAGGCGGAGGTCGAGTACCAACACATAATCAAACTCCTGAACACTACCAGCAGAAAGAGTCAGAAGAAAGAGTGAGTGTTCGGAGTGAATGAGCTGTTGCTATGGAAACAGTCACACGCGTTAGTGTCTGCTGTTGGAGAAAATTAATCAACACCAAGTCTCCCTCGAGTCGAAATCCCTCCCCCCCCCTCGTACCTGAGCGATTAATGTAAAGGTGTCTGCTTTGTGTGGTTTTGAGGTTGTATGAGAAGCTGGAGAAGGTGGCGGAGATGGGTCATACCAAGGCCATGGAGAAGGTGGGCTACGCCATGCTGTTTGGTGATTATCTCCCCCAGAACATCCAACAGGCCAGGGAGATTTTTGAGAAGCTGGCACTCGAGGGTTCACCCAAATCACAGACGGTAACCAGCTCTCTTCCTCATCTGAAGTTTGTATCAGTTATATAGTTTATTTTGTATTTATTTAAATATTAATATGTATATATATCTATATATTTTATAATAATAATAATAATATACTTTAATTGTTATTATATTAGCATACAAAATCAAAATATTGATATATCGTTTTAACTTTATTACATAAGTACACATTTTATTTTTAACGCAGTCAATAATATTTAACATTTTATTGTTTAATTTAATGACATCAAATATAATATATTTAAAATGTTATAATGTTAAATATTTAATTTTGTATTTTATATAATTAAATTATATAATTAAATAACATTTAATACATATTAGATTTATTCTGTAGCGTATTTTACATATATTTTGTAATAAATAAATAATGTGTATTATATACAGCTGTGTCATTGTTCGTTCTAAAATATTTAATGATTTACTGATTTGCAGATTTGTACTATATTTAAATATTTAAATTCAATGTCAAGATAGAAAAATTGATTATTTATTAGAGATGGATCTGGACTGATACAGAGGGAGAAATCTGGGGTAGGTTAAATACCTGAGGTTGAAAAATATACCTTGTCTATAAAACAAATAATAAACAAACAAATAAATAAATATAAAAAGTAAATTTAACAAACAGATAAATGACTTGTATGAATGAATTAATTAAGTAATTAATCGATCAGCCAATCAAACAAATAATTAATGACTTTAATTCATAGAGGAGCGCTCGAATCTTTTTTTTCTCTTTGTTATTTATATTTGTTTGCTGTATATTTTATTCTACCTTTATTTGCACTGTACATAATTTCAATTAGGAGTTTAAATCTAATACAGAATCCTTCAGTAAATCAGGAGTATCAGCGTCCTGTATCCTGATATCCTGATATAATGAAGGTGTACGGTACCGGTATGGTGGCGTCTGTAGTAACACATAGATATCGACATGTGAAAAGTGGACGTCTGATCGCTGACCCTTTACTCCTGTCTTCTGTCCCTCAGGCTCTGGGGTTCCTCTATGCAGCTGGATTAGGAGTTAACTCCAGTCAAGCCAAAGTAGGTCTCCTTCACCTTGTGGTATTACATTGTGTAATACTGACCAGCCATAACATTACCACCCACAGATGGGTGACATGAACAACATTGATCTTACTCAACACTGAATAGTAAGTTCTCAAAGCTGATGTGTTGGAAGCAGGACAAATGGGCAAGTGTAAGACTCTGAGTGACTTAAAGAGGACCAAATTGTGATGTCTAGACCACTGGATCACATACTAAAATGTTTACAGTTTTTTTTTTTAAATAAATATACAAAAATATTTGTTTATTTATTTTTATTATTTTTATTTTATTGATATTATATCTAATAATATATTATTGTTTATACATTTTTAATATTTATTACACCAGGGTTTTAACAGCTGACTGTGTGTGTCTGTCTGTCTGTCTGTCTGTCTGTCTGTCTGTCTGTGTGTGTGTGTGTGTGTGTGTGTGTGTGTGTGTGTGTGTGTGAACTCAGGCGTTGGTGTACTACACATTCGGAGCTCTTGGAGGAAACCTGGCGGCCCACATGATCCTGGTAGGAAAATGATTGTGCCTTATTTTATTTAGCATTTGTTGCTACTGCTTGTGTGTTAAATACGTGTGTGTGTGTGTGTGTGTGTGTGTGTGTGTGTGTAGGGTTACAGGTACTGGGGAGGTGTGGGGGTTCCTCAGAGCTGCGAGTCCGCCCTCACTCACTACAGACTGGTAGCCAATCACGGTAAAGCTGACACTGATTTCAGTCTGGCATGCTCTGAATGACTCTGTGTGGAGTTTTGGTGGTGGTGGTGGTGTTGTTGATTGTATTGTTGTTGTTTTTGTTTTTGTTGTTGTTGTCAGTGGCCAGTGACGTGTCCCTGACTGGGGGCAACGCTGTGCAGAGGATCAGGCTTCTGGACGAGTTGGAGAACCCTGGTTCTCCTAGTGGAATGCTGGAGGAGGATCTGATTCAGTACTACCAGTTTCTGGCTGAGAAGGGGGACGTCCAGGCTCAGGTCCTGACCCACACTTAGTGTATAGCAGTTATTAGTGTGTGTGTGTGTGTGTGTGTGTGTGTGTGTGTGTGTGTAAATAAGTAATAGATGTATGTGTTATATGCTGTGTAATTATACTGATTGTGTTACTGGTGGGACTCTGCTGTAGGTGGGTTTGGGTCAGTTACACCTGCATGGAGGTCGAGGAGTGGAACAGAATCATCAGGTATCACTCTGACTCTTTATACATGTCTCCTCACATGAGCTATGTGCTGTCATGTGAAACACACACACACTTGTGTAAACAACCTACCGTTGTTGTTTTTTGTTTTTTTTTTGTAGAGAGCATACGAGTACTTCAACCAGGCTGCTAATGCTGGAAACACACACGCTATGGCTTTCCTCGGAAAGGTAAAGTGTGTGTGAGAGTGTTTGTGCGCGTGAGAGTGTTTGTGCGCGTGAGAGTGTTTGTGCGCGTGAGAGTGTTTGTGCGCGTGAGAGTGTTTGTGTTTGTGCGTGCGTGTGTTTGTGCGTGCGTGTGTTTGTGCGTGTGTGTGTGAGACAGTGTGTGTGTGAGAGTGAGTGGGGGTGTGGGTGGGGGTGTGCGTGGGTGTGTGAGTGTGTGGGACTGGGAGTAGGTGGGTGTGTGTGAGATGCTGTTCTGACATGTACACTGTATATATATTTGTGTGTGTGTGTGTGTGTGTGTGTGTGTGTGTGTGTTGCAGATGTACTCTGAGGGCAGTGAGTTTGTAGACCAGAACAACGAGACGGCCCTGCATTACTTTAAGAAGGCCTCAGAGCAGGTGGGTTCTGTGCTGCTCTCCACTCCTATTGATCCTCTCACTGTGTTTAGAGTCTTTACACTTCATCTGGTGTTCATTATCACAGGGGAACCCTGTGGGGCAGAGTGGACTCGGCATGGCCTACCTGTACGGCCGAGGTGTTCCTGTGGTGAGGGGCTGTCTTCAGTCTGTCTTCTCCTTCTGGGGGTGTTGTAAACGGCCCCGCAGCCGCCTACCACGTGTCCCTTGTTTGATGGAGTAAATTCACAAGAGTCAAATTGTAGATAAAAATATCGTAGGTTTATTGAAAAAAGTCTTCCTGGACAAGTAGACCGGTCGTCTCTTATGCTGGGATCAAAGCCTGAACCAAGATGCGCACGCTTTAGCCGATCAGAGCAGAAGAGCCCCGAACCCAATTGGGTGTGCCTTATATACCTTAAAAGTTTTGGGGCTGTTCCACATAGTCTTTGTTGTTGTCCTAGGAGTCCAATGACCGTAAAGAATTCGTCTTATTACCAAATAAGTCCAAATAAGTAAGGCACCTTTTTTTCCTCTATCCCCTTGCCAACACCGGAAATCCCCCCTTCCTCGCTTTCTTACGGGGGGAACCGAAACTGTTATTCTGGACTTGTTTTTGGTCAAGCTGACCTTCATATCAGAATGTACGGACAGAATGTACCAGACAGAGTCAGCTTGGTAAACTGTGACTGTCTCAGTAAATTTCCACTCACAACAGGGGTGCTTTATATTGTTTAAATAGGATTACTGAGAGTAGAACTACAACATGGGTGATCGGATAAGAAAAATAATCATAATAATAGTGTATTGTGATAATGTAAACAAACATGTTGTACTAGGCCTGTGTTCTTTTAGTAGAGTGGTCAGTGTAGTATTCGGTGTCCTGTACTGGTGTTCAGTACTCTGTTTTGCTGGTGTTTATTGCAGAACTATGACTTGGCCCTCAAGTACTTTCAGAAAGCTGCAGAGCAAGGCTGGGTGGATGGACAGCTACAGCTGGGAACTATGTACTACAGTAAGTGTGTTAGTGCATGTCTATGTGCGTGTGTGTGCGCGTGTGTGTGTGAGCGCCTGCCCATGTGTGAATTTGGGATCCCAGGTCACCCTCTATAGCTATTTCCCAGTTCAGAGGCTACGTTTAAAGACTGATTGCGTAACAGCAGCAGGACAAGGCTGTCTCAGTCGGAAGTCTCCTTCATATGCTTCCTCGGTTTCCATGGGAATGAAGGATAAAACACATGGTCCATATTGCAACTTTATCGCATCGGCGCTTCACTGCGTGCTGTAGAGGCGAACAGGAAATCCCGTTCCAGTCTGCGAAGGCTTCCGACGTCACGCCGTTCTAGATCACGTCCTTCGAAACTGAGACGCCGCTCGTGCACTAAACGGCGCAGTTTGGTGACCGCTCCAAATCCAGAGCTGTGCTCAGTTAGAGTCTCAGGCTCTGTTTTCTGTAATGTAACATAGTCAAAGCCACAGTCTGTGAGATAGGGTCAGAAATACACAGGTGAATATTTATTCAGTCTTAAAGTGTCTCAGGATGCGTTGGTTCCTCACAGAGAGTTCATTTCAGTGGTGTCATGAGCCATCAGTACTTTTATTCTATTGACTGATTCTATCGCCTTCCTAAACATCTCTGACCCATTGAGGCATGGACTCCACAAGACCATCGAAGATGTTCTGTGACCCAGACATTAGTAACAGATCCTTCTGTGGATCTTCTGTGGGATTGGACCAGATGGTCTACATTTACATTTACAGCATTTAGCAGACGCTCCTATCCAGAGCAACAAGTGCTCAGTTAACTAGCTTGGATGATGGAGGGTCAAGTCGGGACGTACTTGAAGCACGAAGAGCTCTTGGTACACACCTGGCTTTAACCGTTGCCAACCATTGGATCGTTTTTAGGTATGTAGGTCAGCATCAGGGTTTTATATCTGATATGAGCTGCTACAGGAAGCCAGTGAAGGGTTCTCAGCAAGGCTGTGACATGGCTGAACTTGAGGAGGTTGAAAACGTCGAGCTGCTGCATTCTGGATCAGTTGTTGCAGGGGTCTGATGGCACGCATGGAAAGACCAGCCAAGAGAGAGTTGCAGTAGTTCAGTATTGAGATGACAAGAGACTGGACTGGTACCTGGCAGGCTCCCTCCCTCGAGGGAAACGGCCGAGAAGGAGAAATCTGCACGACCGAGTCAAGTTAGTCTTCACACACATCAGTGAGTCTTGGGCCCTGACACTGGTTCACTGGTTGTCCCTCCCCGGACCACTTTTGGTAGGTATTGACTACTGTTTCCTGGGACACACCTCACAGGTGCTCTGATCCAGTCGTCTAGAAATTACGTCAGAAATGTTCTTGTCTAAGTTGCTGAGATTCACACACACCCACATTCACTGTCAGGTGACACTGACTAGACTGTGAACATGTGAAATATGTGGATATACTGTAATGTTTTAGAATCGATCGTTCTAATTCTCGTGTGTGTGTGTGTGTGTGTGTGTGTGTGTGTGTGTGTGTGTGTGTGTCCTCTCAGATGGTATCGGAGTGAAGCGTGACTATAAACAGGCTCTGAAATACTTCAACCTGGCGTCTCAGGCAGGTCACATCCTGGCCTTCTATAACCTGGCTCAGATGCACGCGACCGGAACCGGAGTGATGCGCTCCTGTCACACAGCTGTGGAGGTGACGTCCACACCCTCTGATTTACATCCTCTACACCGGTGTGTTATTTCTGTATCTCATGCTCTGAGTGTGTGTGTGTGTGTGTGTAGCTGTTTAAGAACGTGTGTGAGCGCGGCCGGTGGTCCGAGAGACTGATGAGCGCTTACAGCAGCTTCAAGGACGGCAGCGTGGACTCTGCTCTGGTTCAGTACCTGCTCCTGGCTGAACAGGGCTACGAGGTGGCACAGAGTAACGTGGCCTTCATCCTCGACCAGAGTGAGTCGGGCTGCCGACACCAGGGGGCGCCAGAGTCTTAAACATAACACCACAGCTCTGTTAAATTCTGGGTTAATCCTGTCTAAGTTAAGTCAGGGAATTGGTGTATGGTAGCCTGAGTGTGTGTGTGTGTGTGTGTGTGTGTGTGTGTGTGTGTGTGTGTGTGTGGTTTTACAGAACAGTCCCGGATCTTCAGTGATAATGAAACCTATCCTCGAGCTCTCCTTCACTGGACCAGAGCAGCTGCTCAGGGTTAGAAACTTCTCCCCAAACCACTCCATTTATTTATTTGTTTGTTTGTTTATTTATTTATTTGTGTTTGTTTGTTTGTTTTGTTTGTTTAGTGTCATGTTGCATTTCTCACATCCTCCATATTCCAGTGAGGCTGAATTAGTCAGATACACATGCATACACAGTTGGCACACAATTTTCAAGGTCTGATATATGACTGTGTGTGTGTGTGTACAGGTTACACCGTGGCCCGGATTAAACTGGGTGATTATCATTTCTATGGTTACGGCACTGACGTGGACTACGAGACGGCGGTGATCCACTACAGACTGGCGTCAGAGCAGCAGCACAGCGCACAGGCCATGTTCAACCTGGGCTACATGCACGAGAAAGGCCTCGGCATTAAACAGGCATGTCTCACGCGCGCACACACACACACGCACGCACTAATTCTTAAGACGAGAGGAGACACACTCCTTGTTCAGTCTGTGTTCTTTGCATCCTGGCGTCAGAGCCGTGGTTCTTGATCTCACGTCTGTCTTCTCGTGCAGGACATCCATCTGGCCAAGCGCTTCTATGACATGGCTGCCGAGGCGAGTCCTGATGCCCAGGTGCCCGTCTTCCTTGCCCTCTGCAAACTGGGGCTCCTCTACACAATGCAGTACCTCCAGGAGCTGAACGTAAGACACACACACACACATCTCCACCGTTGTCCTTGTCAAAGCTACAGGCTCCTTAGCTAACTTGACTATTGACATTAATTAGCAATGAATGTGTGGTTGCCATGGCGATGTTATAAATCCTTCCTGTTGTGAATTATGGTGTTATTAGGACACTTTAATCACTCTGTCCACCTGTAAGCTGGCTTATTAGCAAGTTCCACTAATGTTGTTGTTTGTTTGTTTGTTTGTTTATTATCGTTGTTGTCTAAATCTGGACTCTGCCCTCCCTCCAGATGAAGGAGCTCATGTCTCAGGTGGATCTGGACCAGTTGCTTGGCCCAGAGTGGGACCTGTACCTCATGACCGTGATCGCTCTCCTCCTGGGTACCGTCATCGCCTACAGACAGAGACAGCACCAACCCGTACCCAGAGCTCCGCCCGCCCCGCCGAGACCTGCCCCCGAGCCAGAGCAGGGTGAACCCGCCCCTGAACCCGATCACAATTAAAGTGAAAATGGACGCTTACGAGAGACCTGAGACTGAGTGAAAGGCGGAGTTTGTCCACCCAAACGAGTATTAGATAAGGGGACAGGCCACTCCCATGATGCTTGGCGGGGAAGTCTTTCACACACGCACACACACACACACACACACGCACCTTGTGCTTAGAGAACATGGACTTGGCTCTAAAGCATACGGCTCAGGGTACAACAAACCGCAGCTTCACTCACGTGTGTCCAGATGGAGAGGTGAAGTTCGCTACTTTAGGACACAGTGGACTTCCTGTGTTCCCGTTTCACACAGTTCTTATAACAGTACCCTGTCCAAGTTTGTTTTGGTTTTGCTAATTAAGAGACACTGGAACTATTAAAGACAATGAAACGTTAGCATGTCTTACTGTGTGTGTGTGTGTGTGTGTGTGTGTGTGTGTGTGTGTGTGTGTGTGTGTGTGTGTGTGTGTGCGCGCTGTCCAGAGTCATTATAATGAAAGATAAATTATTAAAGATATTCCTCCAGCACAAAAGAAGAATAAATTCCCCTCGATGTGGACGACTTCCTGTTTGACATCCATGGAGTCTTGTTATAAAGGAGGTTCAGTTCGTACTCACTTTGTGATGTCACTCTGTTCTGTGGACCAATCAGAACAGACATGCAAATGATTAGTGGCGAGTGTGACCTCTGACCCGGAAACCCTCGCTGTAAAGGTTGAATGCTGAAGGGGGATGTGTGTGAGGAGTCCAGTCAGCCTGGGGATTAGTCGTTTTTTTTTTTTATTATTATTTCCCCCATGCTCTTTCTATTTAACTTTTTTTTGTGTTTTCTATTTCTCTGTTCTTTCTTTATTTCTCTTATGCTTCTATTCTCTCTCTCTCTCTCTCTCTCTCTCTTCTTTATACCTTCATCTATCTTTCACACTGTTTCAAGGCCTTTTTTTATCATTATTATTATTATTATTATTATAAACGCTTTACACACTAGTATGAGTCTGAGTGGGTGTGTTTAGTGTGTGTGTGTGTGTGTGTAAGTAAAAAAAATAGAAATAAAAGAGCCGAAAACTTTTCTTTTCATTACTGAGATTAGTGTTGGGCACAGCGTTAATAATTAGCTGCATTAATCATCGTCAGACAACTATAGAAAGACAAGGGTGTGTGTGTGTGTGTGTGTGTGTGTGTGTGTGTGTGTGTGTGTGTGTGTGTGTGCTTGTTCTCAGTTAACATTCCGTATTTTATTTTCATTTCTTTTATAACAGATAAACACCTGCATCTTTATATTAGTATAACACACACATACAGAGGTAGAGAGAGCAGAAACCTTGTGATTTGTTTTACAATGTGAATAGATGATTGTTAAGTGTGTGTGAGATGAACAATGTCTGTGCTTTCTCTCTCTGGCTCTCTGTCTCACTCTCTCTGTGTCTCTCTGGGTGTGTGTGGGTCTCACTGTGTATGTCTGTGTGTGTGTGCGCTGTATGACTTTTGGAGTGTGTCTCACTCTGTATGTCTCTCCCTCTTTGTCTCTCTCTCTCTCTCTTTCTCTTCATTAGGTCAAAATGATGAAACAGTTGAAAGAAATCATACACTGTGCTTCAGGTTCTTCTTTTCTTTTTATTTTGTATTTTCACCGTCTCTGACATGTACTGCTTTTCTTCTAAGAGCTCTGGTTCAGACCCCTATTTAAAAGTAAGTGTGTGTGTATGTATGTATGTGTGTGTGTGTGCCATGTCTTCTCATCTCTGAGCATCTGGTATAACATTCCGTGTTTGTTCTCACCTCATCCCCAGTGTCTGGTCTGATCCAGTTTATCAGACGTCTTTAACCTGCTAATGCTAATACACATCTAAACAACGCATCACCTGGAACATCATGTCCACCTGTCTGATCTGGTGTAGGTTGTAGGTGTAGGTTGGGCTCTCGGTAAACCTCTGACGGTGGCCTGTTGCTACCTGACACCAAGACGTCAGCACCGGATGCTTTAAGCTCTGTATACGTTGTGAGGTTTGGCCTTCACGGATCGGAGATGTTCGTCCAGCATATCCTACAGATGATCAATCGAATCGAGATCTGAGGAATGTGAAGGCCAGGTCGACACCATGAGCTCTCTGTCATGTTCCTCAGAATGTTCCTGAACCTCTGCTGCAGTGTTTTAAACAGCTTCATCCTGAGGAAAGAGAAGACTGACGTTAGAGGAGACTGGAACCAGGACACTTGTCTACAGCAGTGTTTCTGTGGGTGGGATGAGTCAACTTAACATCTACATCTACACTAATGGCAGCACTCACAGGTTCCTTGAAGAACATTGACCAGAGCATCACACACACAGCCATTCATATGATGTACAGAACATGACTGATGCCTTCATTGCTCCATGGTCCACCTCCAATGGTGGAGCATTGATGATCCTCCGTGACCTTCTGGAGACAATCTGACCCAGACGTCCCAGTTCGATCCATGTCCCAGTCACTCATTCTTACACTTGTCCATTTTTCCTAATTTCCAACACGTCAGATTCAGGAACTGACTGTTCACTTGCAGTCTAATGCTGTCTGTCCCACCGCTGTCAGGTGACACTGTAATGAGAGAATCACCTGTAAGTGGTGTTAATGTTGTGGCTGATGGGGTGTAAACACTGGCTTTATAAACACCACATCACACACTGGGAGTTTAGTAGCTGTGTAATTTCGTGCTTGTGACCACACCCCCTGCCCACTGTGTGAATACCCCGGGGTGTGTGTGTGTGTGTGTGTGTGTGTGTGAAAGAGAGAGAGAGTTGAACGAAAAAGGGGCCCTGATGTACAGACCCATTCTGACCATGTGATTTAGCCATTGTCCAAACCACACTCACACTCACACACAGACATACACACCACCATGAAGAGGATTTGGATCGCCGTGGCAACGTGCCTGCTCGCCTCTCGTCCTGCCAGAGGTAAGTTCTAGAGTGTGGAGTGTGTGACACCGATGTGAAGACCGTCCTGGTGGTCTAGTATCGGGGAGGGTCAAAGGTCACAGGTGCTGCTTGGTGGTTGTGGTGGAAGTGACCCTGAGGCTTTATTTTTATTATTTCGTTAAGGGGATGACTGGAGGAGAGAATATGAAGAAGGACTGGAATATTACAGCAACGAGACCCTGAGGGAGGTCTGTTTCATCTCTACATCTCTTTATATGTACAGTGTGTTTACAAAAGGTCACTGTGGTGTCGTGCTGTTACAGTAAACTAATCACTGGTGTCCTCATGTGTTTTATTCCTCTTACACCACACCGACTGTTACAGTGTTTTATTTATCCGTTTATAGTTATATTTAATGTGAAAGTGAAAGTGAAGTGATCGACCTACTGTGCTTGTACACTGAAGAATCTGACCTCTGCATTTAACCCATCTACAACCTAAACCAGACACTAGGGGGCAGTGAAACCTTTTCCAGGGCACCCAGGGAGCATTTAGGGGTTAGGTGCCTTGCTCAAGCACACTTCGTTGTGTCTTCTCAGTACAAGGGATGGAACCGGCAACCTTCTGGTCACAAGGCCCGTTCCCAAACCTCGGGCCAAGGCTGCTTCCACATTTGGGAACATCTCATTATGCTGTGTTCCATCACATTAATTATTCTTCTCTGTCACAAAGTTAATAATGAAACAGAATTCTCAAAAACCTAAATTTAGAAATCTAAATGTTAGTGTTACAGCTGACACTGGAGACTCCTTCCCTAAATATTAAATGATCCAAGGTCTTCACCACACTAATGTCAGTCTGTCAGTCGTTCTCTTATCCTCCTTGTCCATATACCACGTGTTTAATCTGTTCATGTGGAGTGATACTGTACATGTAAGGGCTCTGTTACCATAGAAACAATAACATATTAGGACCAGTGCAGTAATATAAACCTGCACCGCTGTCGGAGCTGCTGTTGTACAGAACAAATCACCACTTTGTGTATTTGATGTGATATGTGTGTTCTGTGTTACAGGAACATCCTGAGAAGATCAGACCTGTGAGTTTTAAACATCCTCTGTTTCGCTGTCCTGATATGAGCCCGTCATCCTCCGTACCTACATCAGGTAACAATCCAGCAGAACATCATCTCAGTCCAGGGGAACATCAGTTAATACACTTTAGAAACATCAGAGGAACACAGTCGGGCCTGTAGACCGACATTTCAGCGTCTTCATGAACGTGGTTTACATTTTGCTGACTGTCGTCTGAACTCCTCCTCCTCCACTTATTATTGTCCACAAATCATTACAACAATTGGTCTCCACTTACACTTTATTTCTGATGGAGATCAAATCTTTAGTTAATAATTTACATTAACATTTACATTATTACTTCTTTATTTGTTTGTTTGTTTTATTTCAGGGGGTTTAACTGAACACAGAATATTATTATTATTATTATTATTATTATTATTATTATTATTATTATTATTATTATTAATGTTAATGTTGTTGTTTGTTATTATTATTATTATTATTAATGTTGTTGTTTTATGTTGTTGTTATTATTATTATTGTTGTTGTTGTTTGTTATTATTATTATTTTTATTTTATTATTATTATTGTTATTAGTAGTAGAATTTAAATGCAATTATTTATTTATTTGTATGTTTGTTTGCATCTTTACCTAAACATATTATCTGTGGTTGCTGTTCATATGGTGTATTTGTCTATTTGTGTGTTTAGTTGTTTGTGTTTACAGAAATGTTTTCTCATGCTTTACATCTCTACTAGTTTAGTTCATTCATTTTCATTTGTTTATTTAATTTTGCTTTAGTTTAATTTAGTTAGTTTAGTTTTATCAGTTGTGTGACTGTTCTCCTGATTGGTTGTTTGTTTTAAGAAGTTATTAACATTGTTTTAATGATAACTGTGTGTGTGTGTGTGTGTGTGTGTGTGTGTGTGTGTGTGTGTGTGTGTGTGTGTTGTAGCTGAAGTGGTTAAAGCTGCTGATATTAAAGTGATTGCTGCTTTGGGTGATTCACTGACGGTGAGTGTCAACTTTCACTTCCACTAAACACACAGCAGGATGTGATGGTGTGATCAGGGTGTGATCAGGGTGTGGTCAGGGTGTGATCAGGGTGGGTGTGGTCAAGGTGGGTGATCAGGGTGTGTGTTATCATGGTGGTTGTGGTCAGGGTGGGTGTGATCAGGGTGTAATCAGGGTGTGTGTTATCAGGGTGGGTGTGGTCAGAGTGTGATTAGGGTGGGTGTGGTCAGGATGGGTGAGGGTTGAGGTATTAGTAAAAGATTTCTGACCAATCAGAATGCAGGCTTGCCAGGCCCTGTGGTGGCTGTTGTTGTTTTTCTTCTTCTTCTTCTTATTATTATTATTATTATTTATTGTATGATTCCAGACGGCGATTGGAGCGAACGCCAGCACTGTGTTGGGAATTCCCATCGAGTTCAGACACTTCTCCTGGAGGTCATAACACTTAATGCACAGTTTACATCATACAACTCTTATTACTATTACAGAGCAAAAGTTTACACACCCCGAGAGGATTTAAGTAATAATAAATCGAGAATGAATAATAATAATAATAATAATAGGAATATTGACTTTTGTAACACTTTTAACAACAGATAACCAGTAATTTCAGCACTCCTCAGATGCACCCAGGATTCAGTGACAGACAGAAACACTCAGTCTGTTTATTTATTAACTTTTTTTTTTTCTTTCTGCCTCTGACAGTTAAATCCAGATCAATATAAGGGAAAATAAAAAAATCGAAATATTTAAAGACAATAAAGTAAATGGTTAAGAGAAAAGGAAATAAGGACAGTGATGAGTGTTGAGGTCTGAAGGTTGAAGTGAGGGGGCACAAACTTTCACACATTATAAAAATATACTCTTACTCCTGCAGCATTGGCGGCTACGGAACTTTCCAGAACGTCATAACACTTGCAAGTAAGTCACACACACACACACACACACACACACACACACACACACAAAAGAACCATCTCCAGCCTGTTGTGTCTTTGTAGCTCGACCTAAATGATCCAATCGCTGGTTCTTCCTCTGACTTCATTCTGAAGAACCGCTTTGACCTGTACTTCAAAGTGTTTGTGGATGTAATGACATCCTTATCCTCATCTTCATCTTCATCCTCATCTTTATCCTCATCCTCATCCTGAAAAAAGGAGGCAGCTTTAGAGCAAAGTACTGATTCTTCCAGAACCTTCTATACCATGTACA
Organism: Duopalatinus emarginatus; assembly: GCA_028565595.1. Lineage (NCBI taxonomy): Eukaryota > Metazoa > Chordata > Actinopteri > Siluriformes > Pimelodidae > Duopalatinus > Duopalatinus emarginatus. The sequence continues at coordinate 11,992,028 of JAOVVF010000034.1, read as the reverse complement.
TACTGTACACTGATCAGCTATAAAATTAACACCACAAACCCACTGACAGGTGACGAGAAGAACATCGATTGTCTCCTTACAGTGTTGGAAGCAGGAAAAATGGGCAAGGTGGTTCTACTTTGTGGTTCTTCCATGGGGTTCCTCCAGAGGGTTCTTCCACAGGGTTCCTCTCCAGTATTCTACTATAGAGTTCTTCCACATTGTTCTACCTTTACTTAAGTTTACTGTGGGCTTTGTTTTGTTCTTTGTGGCACTAACACCATCAAAACCTTCTTAAAGGATCTGAAAAAGATTTTTTTTATAGCATCACTCTCATCTGTTCTTTACTGATGTCATTGTCGGCACCCTCTGTGTGTGTGTGTGTGTGTGTGTGTGTGTGTGTGTGTGTGTGTGTGTGTGTCTGTGTCTGTCTTAGACATTCTCAGACTGTTTAACCCTGATCTCGTGGGTCCGGCGCGAAGCAGAACCGTACACGGAACCCCGGCTCCACTCAGTGATACAGGTTTGAATCTGGCTGTGACGGGACACAACACCTGGTAGGTTCCTCTTACAGAACATTAATCAACATCTTCAGACCAATCAAACAGTTAAATAACACACCTCTCCTGTGTGTGTGTGTGTGTGTCTGTGTGTCTGTGTGTGTGTGTGTCTGTGTGTGTGTGTGTGTGTGTGTGTGTGTGTGTGTAAGTAATCTTCCTGGGCAAATTCGCCATTTAATCGACACCCTGAAGACTTGGGAGGTCTGTAGAGAACCGTGTGTGTGTGTGTGTGAGAGAGAGAGAGAGAGAGAGAGAGAGAGAGAGAGAGAGAGAGAGAGAGAGTGTGTGTGTG
>JAOVVF010000034.1:11979665-11991097 GCA_028565595.1 Duopalatinus emarginatus | reverse complement strand
AGTGACTGGCTGTTGAGCGCAGTGGTGGGTAGTGACTGGCTGTTGAGCGCAGTGGTGGTTAGTGACTGGCTGTTGAGAGCAGTGGTGGTTAGTGATTGGCTGTTGAGCGCAGTGGTGGTTAGTGACTGGCTGTTGAGGGCAGTGGTGATTAGTGATTGATGACTGTGATTACTAATATAATGAAAGGAAATCCAACGAGACATTTTTGTGTTGAACAAATAAAATATTGTGTGTTTGTTTGTAGTTCTCTTAGTCGAACTCTATTGTCTATTCAAATATTAAGTGAACCCAGTCCTGCACTTTCAGAAGAGTTAAAAACACGCACAAGACGTGTGTTAACACCACCTGACCCACCAAGACATGGACTCCACAGAACCTGTAGGTGTTCAAAACATTAGCAACAAATACTTCTGGATCTTCTGGTAGATCAGATCAGGGTGAAGATGGTTTAACCTTCACCTCCACACACACATCAGTGAGTCCTGGTCTTCCATGTCTGGGTCACTGGTTGTCCATCCTTGGACCAGGTTTGGTAGGTATTAACCACTGTATACTGGGACACACACCACAAGACCTGCTATTTTAAAGACTCAGTCGTCTAGACGTCACAATTTGGTCCTTGTCAAAGTCACTCTGATTCTTACACTTGCCCATTTTTCCTGCATCCAACACATCAACTTTGAGAACTGACTGTTCACTTGCTGTCTGATAAGCCCCACCCCACCCCCATCCCCACAGGTGATCATGAATAGATCTGGCTTTCATTTCCAGTGGTATGTGGAGAGATTTTTAATGAGTGAATGAAAGACCTTTAAAAACTAAACTTAGTGTGAGTGTGTGTAAGTGAGTGTGTGTGTGTGTGGGCTACACAAATATGCTGCAGTTGTGACTCAACATCGTGACTATATTGTTATTAATGTCGTCCTGCTACACCGACACGAGCATCTGGCCATGAGCTACTGCTGTTCCTGTGTGTTCCTCTACAGAACCTTCAAGGTTGTGATGTGAAACCCTGTTGTGGGAGGTGTAACTCTTTATAACAGTGATTATGCATGGATACAAAGCAGAAGGCTGAGACGTTGTGTTGTGTGTGTGTGTGTGTGTGTGTGTGTGTGTGTGTGTGTTGTCTGGTCTCACAGGTGATTAAGTGTATCGTGGATGTTCTGGCTGATGCACTGAGCAAACCTCAGTCCCTGCCCGTGTCTCCACAGTGTCTGGAAACCCTGAGGACTGGTGAGATGAGTCTCAAATCTTAATACTATTGTAAATAAAACCTTTCTGTAAAGAACAAGACTGGAGACTCCAGTTTCAGTCGACGGTTCCTCAGGAACATGACCAGGAACCTACTACAAGATGAAATGTACAACAGACAAAAAACAGGAGGACAGGGAAGAAATGCAGGCTGTTTTAAATCACTGCCTGCTTCACTTTTACACACACACACACACACACAGAGCAAGAGGGCATTAGCAAAATATCGATTCTTACTGTGGAGAAATGAAATGTCTGAGAGAAGAGAACAGAGGAGACTGATGAGTCAACTCAGGTGTTTCATTCAGTCTCGTTGTCTCAGGTGTATTAAATCAAGCCTCTAGTCATGGGCTGTAATCGAAATGGCATACTACTATACTGCATACTACAGTAGTATATACTGCATACTACATACTACATACTAGAGTAGTATATACTGCATACTAGAGTAGTAGATACTGCATACTACAATAGTAGCATACTGCATACTACAATAGTAGCATACTGCAGACTACAATAGTATATACTGCATACTACAATAGTATATACTGCATACTGCCATAGTATATACTGCATACTACAATAGTACTTTACTGCATACTGCATACTACAGTAGTATATACTGCATACTACAATAGTACTTTACTGCATACTACAGTACTATATACTGCATACTGCATACTACAATAGTATATACTGCATACTACAGTAGTATATACTGCGTACTTCTGTAGTACTTTACTGCATACTACAGTAGTAGATACTACATACTACAATAGTATATACTGCATACTGCATACTACAGTAGTATATACTGCATACTACAATAGTACTTTACTGCATACTGCATACTACAGTAGTATATACTGCATACTACAATAGTACTTTGCTGCACACTGCATACTACAGTAGTATATACTGCATAATACAGTATTACATACTGCATACTGTATTCTTCAGTAGTATATACTGCATACTACAGTAGTATATACTGCATACTACAAATAGTACTTTACTGCATACTGCATACTACAGTAGTATATACTGCATACTGTATTCTTCAGTAGTATATACTGCATACTACAGTAGTATATACTGCAATACTGTCTACTGCTGTAGTATGTAGTAGAGTCACAAATTTCGACATACCTGTAGCATACTACACAGTCAGGTGAGCTGTGAATTCGTCCGAGAGAATTTAAAGAGCCCAAACTTTACAAATGTCCAAAACCTTTCTGTTATTATAACTAATCAGTATTTGAGGAGGAGGAGGAGGAGGAGGTGGAGATCCGCACTGCTGTCACTGATTTATTTTTGCACTTAAATGTCATTTGGAATACAGCCATGCAGTCCACCTTTACAAACGTTAGTGACAGTCTGGGTCAGTCAAAAGAGCTCACTGAATTTGAGTCTAGTTCTAATAGGATGTCACCATTACAACAATGATGTCAGATAGTGAATTTTCTTTACCTCTAAATATTCAATCAACTGTGAGTGGTTTTATTAAAAAGTGGAAGTGTTTGTGAACCACAGCAACTCGGCTATGAAGTGCCTGACCAGTTAAAGACACCAACACTGTTGATTCAATAAATACAGAGTTCCAAACCTCCTCTGGCATCAACATCAGCACAAAAACCGTGCACCTGGAGCTTCATGGCGTGGATTTCCGTAGCTGAGCAGCTACATGCAAGCCTTACATCAGCAAGCAGAAGTCACCACCACTGGACACAACATTTCTCTGTCTGCCAGTCTGATGGACGAGTCTGGGTTTGGTGAATACCAGGAGAACGTCTAGGCCCCTTAGCTCCAGTGAAGGTTTCATCATGAGACATTGTGATTGTGGACAGCTGTATGCTTCCATTTTTCTAGGAACAGTTTAATGATGCTCCTGTTCTGTTCCAGCACGACCATGTCCCAGTGCATGAAGTGAGGTCCATAACGCATAGTCGGGTGAGAAAGAACTTGCACGTGTAGCGTCAGAGCCTTGACCTCAACCCCATCAAACATCTTTGGGGTGAACTAGAATGAAGATTGCGAGCCAGGTCGTGTTGTTTCTTCTGGATAAATGGGAAAAAATTCCCACAGACGCACTCCAAAATCCTGTGGAAAGTCTTCCCAGAAGAGTGGGAGGTGTTCTAGGTGTCCATACAGGGACCAACTCCATATTAAGGCCTATGGAATTAGACTTTAAAATTAAAGATCCTGTAGATTTAATGTGCAGATGTAAATTATTACCATCTGTGGCTGTTAGATATAAGGGAACATATTTTCAGACAGATGGTACATGCGTAAAAATCTTTTCATCGTCACTGTGGGGGAAAAAATCCCAGAGCTGTGCAGAGAAATGAAACAGATGGTGCTGAGCTGCTGGAGAAATATTATTATGCAAAATTGGGGGTGACACTAATTTATAGAAGCTGCCTAGTAGTTTGTTTTATTTGTTGAATTGTAACTAAAGAGAGCAGGAGAGGTGATTAATCACGGACGCAACCAATATGAAAAAGCCGACATGATGCTATCACCACCATGCTTCACAGATGTGAGGAGTAGCACTGTGTGTCAGAGACCCAAAAAAAAGAGACCAAAAGGACATTTTCTACACAATTGCTAAGTCTTCTATATTCCACCCACGGCTCGTCCGAGTGTCCAGGTGTCTGTCCGCCGTCTGTGTGACCTTGCTAATGTAATCGCTAATGGTTCTCGTTTTCCTCTCGGCTACACACCGCACACACAGCAAAGTTCCTGCTGTGACAAATGAAAGAACAGGACAGTGAAGAAATACGAGCTGTTCCACATCACTGCCTGCTGCCTCACCTACACACACACACACACACACACACACACACAGAGAGAGAGAGAGAGAGATGGAGAGAGAGCAAGGAAATGAATCAGGGCATTAGCTAAATTTCTGGCCTTATTTAGGAGTAATGAAATGCATGGAGGGGAAAAGTGATGGATGAGAGAGAGAGAGAGAGAGAGAGAGAGGGAGGAAAAGAAGAGGGAGAAATGTTCTCTGGAATGAGAACAGCTGAGTCAGCACACTGTGTGTAGGTCAGCAGAAAAGGGAAAGCCATGACGCTATGCTAATTTAACACACACACACACACACACACTGATTTATTGCACAGTTGTAAGAAGAGCGATGTAATTTTCACTCCAGCTCGTTTTCACATCTGAAATCAAAACGATGCAAAATAAACCCCCGAGAAACAAATGTATAATAATTATATTGGTCTATTATTATATAATTACATTAGAAGCTGCTGGATTGTGTATAATATTATTTTATTAAATAATAAATTAGATGAATTCATGTTATTTCTTTATATGTACTGAATGACTTAACACGCTCGTTCATGATGTTCAGATCTAATCACAGAGCTCCAGTTTGTCTGGTTTACATATATATGAGTAACCATGACAACCATTTCCCAGCTGTCTAGAAGCTAGAAACAGAAAGTGACATGTAAACAGCTGAGCCAGTCATGTTACTCTGTATGTGGAGCTGAGTGGAGATGTTGGGGTTCAGTTATGGCAACCACCAGACCACTATTTTCAGGAGGACCAGGGATTGGATCTCTGGATCAGCTGTCCGGATCAGACCTTTGGATTGGCTCTCCAGATCCGCTCTCTGGATCAGCTCTCCAGATTTGCTCTCTGCATTGGACATTGGAATTGGCTCTCTGGATCAGATTTTTCTTCCCCAGTCATACTGAGTTCATAATTCAGACATCCATGAGTTCATTTATATTCATCAGAAAAACAGCTCAGATTAAAATTTTTTTTCTGTTTATATGATTGTGTGCCTGTGTGCGTGTGTGTGTGCGTGTGTGTAGATGACCGACTGGTCACCGTTCTACGTCATAGGAACTTCCTCCAGGAGCTGCAGGACATTGCTGGAGAAGGTTGATGCTGAATTTCTCAGATCTTTTATTCAGTTTCACTTCCTCTTTATTTTATGTGAGTCATGTGTTTGACTCCGCCTTCCCCTCACACAGGAGCCAATGAGAGATCTGAGAAGGAGATACAGGAACAACCTGACCACGCCCAAGACTTCCAGGATCCTGCAGGTGAAAAAAAAACAGCTTACATGTGTCCATGTTGATATAATAAAATTAGTAATAATAATAATTATAATCATAATCAAAATGTAAAAATTGATTTTGATAAAAAGTAAAAAAAAGAATATATAAAATATAATTTGCATTTTAATTTGTACTGGTTGGTTGCTGATATTCCAAAATACTTTTTTATTTTATTTTTTAATGCAATAATTAATGCATTTCATCTAATGAAATATAAATCAATGTACATAATATTATTATACAAAACAAAAATAAAAACTAATACTAGTAAATACTAAATAATTCAAACGAAAAAACTCATCTTTTATCTGAATGATGTTTGAATTAAAGTACAAATTTTTACTGTGGACACTTTGAGAGAAACCTACATATTTTTTTTTTATTTGTTTTATCAATGCAGCATTTATAAAATTAATTTTAACTCATTTTTTATTATAAAATGTAACATTTTATACAAAATATTTCCCTTTTGTAATGAAGCTACTGAATAGAGACATAAATGAGAGTGTCGATGGTTCATCTCAAACCTGGGAAGAAATTACATTGGAGGGAAAATGGGGAAAAGTATGTATGGAAGTAGTAGTTAGAAAAGGAGGCGTGGCTTAAGACCTTCCACATAGATGCCAAGTTACAGATAATGTGCTGAAGAAAACCACACACACATGAACCTGTGTCTGCTGAAAAAAAACACATCAGTATCAATAGAAATCTTGAAGGTCTCTCTGTCTCCGTCCTTCTGCGTCCTCCTGACAGATCAGTCCATGCTGATGGCCGTCTTGACGCCGAGAGAGACGGTGAAGGAGAGAGGAGCAGAGGAGGAGGAGAACAAGTCTCAGGAGAATGATGTCCTCACCACCCATGAGGAAGATGAGAAGGGAGAGGAAGTGGTGATGAAGAAAACGGGAAGCAGTCAGGAAGAAGAAGAGGAGGATGGTGATGGTATGTCATTATTATATAATAAATTTACTCTTTAACTCCTTAATGTGGTATTTAAAGGAGGTTGTGATGTCACAGAAGAATCTCCACCACTTCGGACCAATCAGGTTCAATATGCAAATCAGCAGACGATAAGGCTGTGCTTAGTGCTAAATCCTGTATGCTAAGTGTGTGTGTTGTCTGTCATTTCTTTAGTTTTATGCTTTCTTTCAAACCTGCAGTCATCTTATCCTTATATGGCTATGATTAATGATTTGTTGCCCTCAGCAGATGAGGCAGGGGCAGCTGGAGCTCCTGAACACAAACGTGTGGAGGAGGAGAGCCAGGAGGTGGAGCAGGAGAGTGAGTTTGTGGAGAACAGTATGGCAGATGCTGGAAAGCAGAAACACTGGAGTCGTAGCAGACAGCCGGTCCAGCGCAGGGCTTATGGCCAGCAGGAGGCGCCGCACCACTCTAAGGAGGCATGGAAGAGCCCTGAGGAGGAGGAGCTCCAGATGATGGCACGAAGAGAACCTGAGGAGGCCAGAGACCCTGAGGAGGGCAGCGCTACCAAGAAGGCTGAGGTAATATCATGTGAGCAGGCGTGTGAGAGTAAAGACACATCGTACATTACATCATCACAGGTCCTGTACTGACCATAACCATGACATCACATGTCCTGTACCTGCACTGACCATGGGTACTGAAGTGCGTGTGTTTAATCTGTTACATACAGGTATGGCTAGTTGGAGGGAAAAAGGAAGAGCAAGAAAAAAGAGAAAGACTATAATAAAGCATAGGGGAAAGGAGGAGAAGTGAAAAGGAAATATGAGGAGAACGAAATGAGAGAAAGAGAGGGAGAGAGAAGAAAAGAAAGAGAGAGAGAAAAGGATGGCGCACAGGAAGAACTAGTGACGAAAGAATGAGTAATCAAATATAATAACAAGGGTGAATGTAAAAGAAAGAATAATGGAGGAATCTGGAAGGTCTGGGGTTCGATTTGTGTCATGTCTGTCTCTTGTACTCTACAGTGACATAAAAACATATACAGACTGTAAAATAAAAAAAATAGTACAGACTGGTGGTGTGTCCATAACGGTGTGGGGTTTGTTTATCCACCATTCCACATGTGACCCCTGGGACACCTCCAGACGTCTCTGAAAGGTGAACACTGTGTGATGAGTTCCACCAGTTCATGTCCTGTATTCATTCCGACAGGTTTGTCCTCTTTGAACAGGACAAAGGACCACCACACATGTCGCCATAGAGACACCAGATTATGGTTCGAGGAACACTCATCTGAGTTTGGGGATTAATCATTCACATCTAAATCACCTGATCTCAGAATTGTGGAGTGTTCTGCGGGACGTATGGTGTTCATTGCCTATAGAACATTTATTTCCACAAGCTCATGGAGTCCATGCCTTGTGGGGGGACCTACCAAGTATTAGATTGGTGTGACAGTTTTTCCGGTACTCCAGTGTGTGTGTTCATGTACACGTGTGTAATTTGTGTTTGTGTGTGTGTAAATTTTGAGAAAGATGCTGATTGGTCGGCTACTGTAACACGCATCATGACTCCGTTTACTCAGTCATTCAAAGTCAAAATGATACAACATTTTCTCGTGTTCATTATGCTGCAGAACATTTATGACATGAGCGCTGTGTTTCACGTGTCGTCCTACAGGACACTGAGATGGAGAGTTTGGCTGTGATGGAGAACGAGTTGGAGAACATGGCTCAGAAACTGCACGAGCTGCGACATGGCTGATACACACCGACGCTCCTCGTCAGCTTCACCACCACAGGAACCTGACGTTCTTCTTCTGTTCGAAACACCCACACACACACACACACACACACACACACACACACACACACGCACCCACTGCTTCGCTCTGCAGCGTGAACACACTTCAGGACATAACCTTGTGCTGCTTTGGCTTCATCTTTGTCTCGCTCGCTTAAAGAAGAAGACGCCGCTTTAAAACCACACAAGAAGACAGCTGTAATAATTATAATAACAGTAATAATAAAAATAATAATGTTCATAATAATAATAATAATCAGTAAACAGGAGGAGGAGTTCAATTATACACAGTCGTCTGTGTTGTTTCAATAATGCAATAATGTTTTTAATTAAATATGGTTTAGGAGGGGTTTCTTGTAGAAAAATAAATCTTGAGAGAATCTCAGTACAGTGGATTTGTGTGTGATATAAATAAAGACTAAAGAGTTGCAAATGAAATAAAAGCCATCGCACTGGGAGGACATAAATAAAGAGGAATTTAAGAGAAAAACTAAAGTAATAAAGGATAATATAACTAAGAGGACTGTAGTGAAGTTCCACATGCAAGAGGTTTAATGAGAAACAGTCCACATGGTATAGACAACAGAAAAAGTGAGATGTCCAGATTACAGCAGTGTTACACCAAATAATCTAAACGATCACCAACGATAAACCGTTACACACAAAGTACGCATGTAGTTACACGTATAAAACGCCTTTCAAGAACTCAAAGATGCTTTACAATCAACACTCAACCAACACACTCTGGCTACCAGTCATGCATAGCGTACGACGGAAACGACCGTCCACTTGAAGTTTGTGGACAATGAAGTGCTGTTGGTTGGTATGCAATCATATGGGAGTGGAGAAGAGCCCTGTGATGCTGCAGAGTTGAGTGTCAGAATTGGGGACTGCTGGGCCCCTAACCTGGGGGCAGTTTGTTGAAAAGTCCTTCATCCATCTGCATGCACGCTGACTAATACCTCTCTACTAGGTTTGATCCTGTAGAACATCCATTGATAGCAGAGAGGTATTGGTCAGCGTGCATGCAGATGGTTTAAGGACTCAAAGCAGTGTGGAGGTCTGTATCGATGTCCTTGGTCCCGGGTGGGTGAAGGTCAGATTTTATTAAGGATATGCACGTGACCTCACAGTAGGTAGAAGTTCATGTTCATGTGGCTGGAAATGAGTACATATAACAAAAAAAAATGAGGGTAGGATGCCCTCTGGTGGCATGGCAGAGAAATGAATGATGAAATAAAAGGGGAAGCTGTGAATGTAAGTAGGAACAACAATGTTGTTTATAGTGTTTATTCTTCAAACCCGTTTCATTTCACCTCTACACAATATGACGGAAAATATCTTCTCTGTTCTTTAAACATATACACAAATACACCCAGTGTGTACAGTATGTACAAATATAACACACACACACACACACACACACTCAACTCAATCGTTCATCATTATTTATAAGCCCTCAGCAAAAATCACCTTATTTTCATATTTACTTTTTCTAAGTACCAAAATGGTAAAGATGGGGTGTGAACATTGGTTTTGATTGTCTACACCTCACACACACACACACACACACACAGATTATCATTCAAATCTTTCACACAAATCACAATAACAGTGTAGGGACGACAAGTGTATAGTGAATGAATCAACAACCCTATGATCAATTCATAATGAGTTCATACTGTGTATATTAGAGGTGTAACACAATGTCATGTGATGTCTGTATCTGGAACTGGGCATGGCCTAAAACCAAAAACAAACTAGTGTCCTTAATTAAACCATGCTGATTCTAACTGGGCAGTTAGTAAAGATGAATGACTTAACACTGTGTGTGTGTGTGTGTGTGTGTGTGTGTGTGTGAGAGAGAGAGAGAGAGAGAGAGAGAGAGAGATCGTGTGGTCCACTCATTGACCACCTTGCTTGCAAACACAGAGGAATTTGAACCCATCCATGCAGTGAAACACTGGTGGGTAATTATGTTTAGAGGAACACTCAGTTTGGGGTTTTCCATTCGTGTAAGATCTCACAATAGAAGACCAGGTATCAGATGTGTTCACTGCCTATTTTTAGGAGATCATGAAGTCTTTGCCCTGTCTTATTTTTGCATTCGTATGCTCCTACCAAGTCTTAGACTGATACTTCAGTGTATATGTATGTGTGTGTATATAAAAGGGTGTCTGTTAGCTGGTACATTTGAGATCTTTGTACATTCCCTTGATTGAGCAGACACCAGTGAAACAGTTGCAGGTGATTGTGATCAGCTGAATGGAGATGGTGAAGAACGTGTTGAGATCCTGTTTCGGCAGCAGAAATGTTTGGGAATGTGTTGCGAGGTAACGTTTGCGTGCTTCTTCTTTAAATACGTTTATATTCAGACAAAAACTAAAGGAAAATAAAATGTTAATAGCAGCAGTCATGTTATAACGTGATATACTTCACTCTTGTCCTTGGTGGTTTGTTGTGTTCAGTCCTGTAGACTATTTTACCAATGTTTATGAATTGTAGACGGTATAACTAGACGGAGAGCAGCTCATCTTCTTGTCTTTTCCTGTCTCAAAATATAAAGCTCTAACAAGATGCCTCTTTCTTACCATAGTTACAATATTTACTGAAAATTAACTCAGATTTATTATTATTATTAAGAAATGATTAAAGTAACTAGGACTCGAATCTGTACTAGCCTGTACTAGTAGGACCATTGCTATGGCTACAGTGGGGGCATCATATGATGCTTCATCTAGCAAGTGTGTGACACCCAGACCCAAAGACCATGTGCTCCTCAAGCAGCAGGTTTTCCATCATTTTCCCCTTAATTATAATTCCCCATGCATCCGTAAGGCACGTTACAGTTAATTTAAGTCCTGAAAACACAAATCAGCTCGATCACCTAGCTAGGATGTTGATTTGTTCTATTTTACACGCATACAGGCATTATAGGAAGTGATGTGAGATGAGGAACTGGTTAAAGAAGGTCACTGTGTGGGGGCGTGGGCTGCGAGAGGACAACGCCGGTGCTGGTGGAAGGTGGAACCCAGTTCACTGTTGCAGCAGTTCAGAGTATGATGAGGTCCCTTTTTCATCACCTCACTGTCTGATACCCTTCCAACGCTTTCGTTTCCCAGCATGCCACAGGGTAGCTGGCTCACTCCGCTGGCTCGGAGAGGGGCGTGGCCTTGAAGCATGCTGATGAGGTGAGTCAGCAGGTCATCGAAGAACGTCGGGACTCCTTCATAACCTGGAATGTAACAGGTCATTTATTCACCATCATTAAAACATACAATGCAGTAATGTGGGCGTGTATATCAGTAATGTGGGTGTGTATATCAGTAATGTGGGCGTGTATATCAGTAATGTGGGTGTGTATATCAGTAA
>JAOVVF010000034.1:11916892-11931925 GCA_028565595.1 Duopalatinus emarginatus | reverse complement strand
ACACACACACACACACTCACACACACACACTCACACACACACACACACACACACACACACACACACACACACACACTAGAGCTGTAGGATATACATATTGTTTGTTGTTCATTATGGCAGTACTGATATCTCATATGCCCTAAAGATGCCTCTAAAAACACATTATCCCCTCATGTCCTCATTCTGTCTCACTCTCACCGTGTTCCCTCATGTCCTCTATCTGTCTCACTCTCACCGTGTATCCTTATGTTCTCTATCTGTCTCACTCTCACCATGTTCCCTCATGTCCTCTATCTGTCTCAGTCTCACTGTGTTCCCTCATGTCTCATTCTCAGCCTGTGTCCTCTCTCTGTCTCATTCTTACTATTTTCTCATGCCCTTTTTCTGTCTCAATTTTCCTTCATGACCTGTCTGTGCCTTACCCCCCCCCCCATTCACACTAGTTTTCTCATGTCCTTTCTCTGTCCCACTCTCACCTCATGTTCTATCTCTCTGTCTCACTCTCACTATTTTCCTCATGTTCTCTCTATGTCTAACTGTTCCCTCATGTCCTCTTTGTCTCACTCTCACCATGTTCCCTGGTGTCCTTCCACTCCACTTACTGTGATCCCCTGTGTCTCTAACTAGAACCCAGGAGCAACACTTTAAGTTCTCCAAAATGGACTTGTACAGCTAACTGGATTATTTCAGAATTATTGACCTAATGGAGAGATAAGAGAGAGAGAGATGAGAGAGAGAGAGAGAGAGAGAGAGAGAGAGAGAGAGAGAGAGATCTGCAGCCCAGCCCTGAGTCTCTCTATATAACACTGCACGTCTCTGAATGTGCTCCACATGGTCCTGCTGCCCTCCATCTCTAAACCTGAATAAAGACTAAAATGATCAGATTCTAAAACAGATCCAGCTTTTCAGGGAACAAAACACACTCGATAGACAGCTCGGTTTTTGGCATGTTGAGCAGAAATCGCTTCATGGATGACTGCCCGCCACCTCAAGCTCAACCTAAAAAAATAACAACATTCAGAGAATTCGACCAGTTCTCCACCAGCGAGGCTGCAGTGTCTTGTAATCTAAAGACTAGACTGCTGCATCTCCCTCCTGGCTGGCCTTCCCATGTGTGCCATCTGATCCTGAATACAGCAGCTCAACTTGTCTTCCATCTTCCCAAGCTCAGCCATGTCATGCTGGCCTACAAAGCCAAAAACGGTCCAGCTCCATCCTTCCAGATGGAAATAGTCTCAGCCAGATGTGTACCCACCATCATCCAAGACACATAGGAGGCAAGCATACAGAATCTTCTGTGTCTCGGTACCAAGGTGTTAGAATAAGCTCCCTCTGATTATCCGAACAACAGTTACTGTCGACTGACCTCACACCTCATTTCTGGCAGTATTCTAGCTTCAACTACTTTGAATTCTGGTCTATCAGCACTAGGTTTGGATATTCTGAGTTAATGAGTTGGACGTTGTCAGGGCTGGTGATTGAAAGAATTTCTAGGCAAAGCCAAGTGGCAGAAGACCATGTTCCGACTGGGAGGAGACCCTGGGGAAGACCTAGGACATGCTGGAGAGATTATATGGGAACACCTAGGATCCTGCTGGATAGATTGACAGATGGATAAAGTTAATATGGAAGCACTTCTGTAAATCGCTCTGCTAATTGAAGAGCGTCTGCTGATTGCCATAAATGTGAATGTAAAAGTACATGAAGTTTACCGTTGCTTATCTGAGACCTTTAACCTGGCTGCGAGTGAAGAGAGAGTTTTTTTTAATGTCTCTGGATACTTAAATTGGTGACTGAACCTGTAAGATTTCCTGTACGGCAGTGATGTGTGAATTTGGCTTACCAAATCAACTAATCTCTAATCAAGACTCTGCATGAAGACTTCTGTTAAAGAAGTACAAGTACACACACACACACACACACACACACACACACAAAACACAATAGAGTCGCAAGAATCGATCATCACTCATCAGTCATGAAAAACTGAACTCCAGAGTTAATGATGTGTTGCTTGGCGGCAAAGGAGACACATTACTGCTCCTTTCCTACAGATTAATCCAGTTCTCCTAATGAAATGTCTGTGATGTTCTTTGGTCAAAACATGAATCAGATCTAACAGGTGACCTTTCTTCCAGTCTAAAACAGCTCTTTTCAAATGCTTAGTTTCAGTGTCTGTTGCTTTAAATGATAATGAGTCACTGCTCACTCTGCTTTCCTCTGACACAGGGTGTGTCTGTAGACATATAACATGATGCTGCTTTGGACCGTGGGATTAAGGTCAATGGTGGTCTTTGACACGTCCGCCATTTTGGATGTCCAAAGATTTTTTTCCTTGATAAAAATCTCTATAGTGTTTCCATTTCTCACCTAATTTTAATAAGTGCTTTTGATATTCAAGGGTTTCTGATCTCCATGGAGGACAAAAAAGTCTCCTTTGAATCTCAGTAGTTAGACTACAATCTCAGGTGGACACTAGAGGAGCGTGTTTAGTCTAGTTTAGAATTACTGACATTTAAAGTAGATGAATGTTATAAGAAATTATAAAGTAGTTGTTTTATTCCTGTGATAACCCATGTTGTACTGAGCCAGGTTGGAAAAATAGCCAGACACAAAGTTTTTATTACACACTTAAAGGTTTTTTTACGGGGGCTGAGAAAGCCCATCGCACTGCAAGTTAAAAATGCGCTGCAAATTCTTAAAACACAAAAATCAGAATGACAACAACTGCACAAGATTAACAAAACACGCTGCAAATACTGAAAACACTGCAACTTCCAAAACACATGCAAAAAGACTTACAACTCAATAGAAGTGTTTTAAAGGGACACTGAAAGTGGACTGAACCATTCGAGAGAGAGCTGCATGAACAGCTCAACTTAGTTTTAACGACCCACTGTGCAGTTCTTAAGGAGGAATTAAATATAAACATGAGAAACTTTTCAATAAAGCGACCATATCTTCATTAATAAACAGATCAAACTTACTTTTGCTGGGATTTGGGCTGTTATGGTTCTACATCCAGGTCCATGCAGCTCTCTTTCAAATGGTTCAGTCCACTTTCAGTGTCCCTCTGAAACACATCCGTTGTGTTGTAAGTCTTTTTGCATGTGTTTTGGAAGTTGCAGTGTTTTCAGTATTTGCAGTGAGTTTTGTTAATGTTGTGCAGGCGTTGTCGTTCTGATGTTTGTGTTTTGAGAATTTGCAGCGTGTTTTTTACCTTCCAGTGCGATGGGCTTTCTCGGCCACCGTAGTTTTTGCTGACCGTAACTGGCAGGTTAGCATTAATGATAAAATTGGTCCAATCAGCTGTCTTGTCCTCTGATGGTCCTCCCTAGGTGAAGCTACTAATATTTAGAATTATTAACCTCACGGTCTTGTTGAATCTTCTTATCCAGGCAGCTCACATGAAACTGACTGGATTGTCTTATTTAGACTCATTGTCTTAGTTTGTGGGTTGGTAGCATATCCAGATACACGTATGTAAATGAATGTGAACAATAACTGAAAAAGGCGTGTTGTTATTATTTATAAGGTGTCCTTTTTAAACAGACAGTACAGTGTTCATTCATTATTGAAGAAGCTAGTTTTTCTGATCATAGGCCAGTAGTGTTTAGCTCTACTTTTTCTACTTTTTCTCCTGCTCCTGTTTTTAGGTCGCCTACATAGGCATATCGGTTGCTCCACGGTCAGGGACTTTTTCAGGACCTTTTTAGACTCTCTAAAGTTACCCTCTCATAACTTGGATCAGTTTAGTGGTGACAATTTAGTAACTTCATTTTATCAAAATTGTTCAGCTGTTCTTGATTCTGTTGCCCCCCTGAGATTTAAACATTTCAGATCTGAAGACCAGCCCTGGTTTAATCCAGCCATTCAGGAAATTAAACAGTCTTGTAGAAGAGCAGAGAGGAAATGAAAAAAAAAAAACACAGACTACAAGTAAACTTTGATAAATTCCAGAGCTGCTTATGTGACGACTTACGTTAAATCATCAAGGGAAGAATAATTTTCAAACATAATTGGCAAAAACTGCAGCAGACCTAAAGATGCCTAAACAGACCATCATCACAATTAATACTTTCCTCAAACCTGCATCTGAATTAGGGCATCCATCTCCTGTTTTATTGGAAAGACTGAGACCTTTAGACCTCTTATTACTGACGGTATTCTAGATCGTCATACAAAGGTGATTTTAGATCTCTGAGATCATCATTACAACATTTATTGGCTGTTCCTAGGGCTCGTCTGAATCTCAAAGATGAAGACTTTGGAATAGACCACCGTCCAGTATTCACCAATCTACCATTTTTAACTCAGGTCTAAAAATCCCTTTTACAAACTTGATTGTGAACAGTGACAGCCTGCGGTCACTGAGGTGTATTTATAGTCATTTGATTTATCTTTTATCTGAATTCTTTTACCTGTATTTACTTTGTCTGTACTCATGTATAATCATTAGCCATGTGTATGTACAGCACCTTGGTCACTGCAGGTTGTGTAACAAGTGCTTTATAAATAACCTTTACTTACTTACTTACTTACTGAGCATGACAACTGGACCAAAACAGAAAAACACCTTGACACAGTACAGACTCAGTCAACGTTGTCTGGCCAACAATATGAACCAACACAGACGGTCCTGGCTGACTGAGAGAAGAGACTGTGCCAGCAGTGCAGTTTAAATAGAATAAACACAGAGCTGCACTTCGTCACTGAATAGACAAAATATAACCACATTCAAACTGAATTCTGTGGCAAAATTAACAAAGTAGCTCCAAGAAAACGTGCTCCCTACACACACACACACACACACACACACACACAAAATGTTAGTGTTAATGAACATTAATGTGGAGGTTCCTGAAACACAAGCAGCCTACAAACACACTTCATTATTCACCATACACAGGTGGAACCACTCACACGATCCCAGCTCGTTCTCCGTGATTCCTCTCTTTTTACAGCCAGTGCTTAACCACACTCTGATAATCATCACAACAACTGTGTTCTCAGTGCACAACCAATAGTCCAGGGTGTGGAAATCAGCTCTGATCTCGCTTCTCCTCCTACCAACGTACGCGATTTCGGACGCAGCCTTGGTCGCCCATTACCCTGTCAATGGTTCACCAGTTGTTCTTTCTTTGGACCACTTTGGTAGGTACTAACTACTACAGATACACCCAACACGACCTGCTGTATTGGAGATGATCTGACCCAGTCGTCTAGACATCACAATTTGGACCTTGTCTCAGGTTTGACGTTTGACTCAGATCATTATGCTTGCCCATTTTGTGTTCTTCCAACATGTCAAAGAAAAGAAATATATACAATAGTATGGAGACATGTAGCTTTGTGGGTAGCAGTTCGGATGTTTGTCCTCGGTATCACAATGACTGTCACCAGGGTGATGGGATTTGCTTTGGTTGTTTTCTTGGTTGTTATTTTATTGTTTCTTTTAATTAACATTACATTTTATGGAAGCAGTTAGACGTGTTCACATAACTCACATCACCTGTGATGAAGTGTTCATCAGTGCACTGATGAGGGTTATCCAAATCCACCTCTCTACTGCAGATGAAGCCATTATCTTGCATTTGTATTCCTCTTATGAACAATAACTTTTAGTACTTAATAAAAGCTCCTCATGGATTTGTGAAACCATAAAATGACATTAACCATTGGTATCTTGAGTTGTGGTCATGGTGCTTATGTAGAGAATCACTTCCTGCTTTCCATTTGCAGAAACACAGGGGTGTCATATGGAAACAGCCAATTAGAACAGAGATACAGTCATTCAACAGTCATAAGTCAGACTGTCAGTAACACCTGACACCAACATTTATACATTGTAGGGTTGAGAAGATATGGGCTGAACCATTTTTACGGAAGGGTGACATATAACATCATCAGCTCTATTGTAATACAAATAAACCCACACACAGAACTGGGGTGGTATCAAAGGTGGCACGATATTGTCATTAGTGTGGCAGATGCCATCCTGCAGCCCAGCTCACACACAGTCTCAGCATAAAATCACCAGCTGGCGATCTTTGTAATACCTGATGCCAAACAGTGCCAGGCAATTCATCATGTTCATCCACAGCGCAGCAATACCATCTTGACAAAATGAGATTAAACAGTGTGCTGCGGTTTCTGTGGAAATGGCGTCCTGGTGTTCATCCATCTAAATTATATTTCCAGAACTGGACTGACAGATAGACGGCCAACATGAACGAAACCATTTCAGAACTATTCTCAGTCTCACTGGGTAAATATTTTTACTGCATGTCCACTAATATCACACGCAGGAATACACAGTCCAGTTTATATTTATAGTAATAAATCATCATCATACTTCAGTCGTCTGACAGCTAATTATGGAGAAAATTAATCGTTTTCAGTCTTGGAGAGCTGTACAATCGAGAGTACAAGAGAGTGAGTTCCAGCTAGAACCCTTTCAAGACGATATGTTACGACCTCAGTTGTCTAGGCGAAAAAAAAAAGTAAGAGACTTACTAATGTATTAGTGGCAGTGGCATCTGACTCATCAGTGAAACTACAAACACACACACACACACACACACACACCTACTTCCTCAGCGAATCCAAACACAAACACACCTCATTAACAGGAGACTGGAATATGAGTGATGCCAATAACGGCATCTGATCTCACACGACTGGATCACGTTACAAATCCAATCTAATCAAGCTGTACACCAACCTTCTGGTCTGCATGTGGAGAACCTGAAGAAACCCAACGTCTTAACCCACAGCTAAAAATCACACACCTAGTAATGAATATAAAACTCACCAGTAAGTGATGGGTTTGGCTTGCTGAAAGGGTTTTGGAGGTTGGGTACTGGGTCTATGTCTTTATGTCTATGTCTAGAAAACATGAGGCAAAATGGTGAGGCTCTGCCTGGCTCCCCTAGTTTCCTGGAGCCCACAAAGGATATGAGCAGGCATTGCATGGCCGTGAGAGAGCTGATAAATTGCCTGTAGAAACTGGTGAACCCCAGGAACTGCTGTAAATCATTGACACTGATGGGTCTGGGCCATGACTGCTTGAGCTGGCCTGGTCCACAATGACCCCTTCGGGGCCAGTGATGTACAACAAGAAGAAATAGTAGAAATACAGACTTCACATTTTGACCATTGGATGTCCTGGGTGTTCTTTAGGTGTGTTGGAGTAGATCAGAACGTCATCAACGTATGCAACAACAGACCTCCCCAACGTCTTCAATCAGACACTGGAATACACTGACAGACCAGCAATACTCTGAGACACCATCCTGAGAGTGAAGCATGGTGGTGGGAGCATCATGCTGAGAGTAAGAGTACAAGCCACTGTAAACTGTGTATTTCATCTGGACTGTTTATACAGTATATAATAATAATAATAATAATAATAATAATAATAATAATAATAATAATAATACCACAAATCCACTTTAATCATGATAATTAATAACAATAGATACAATTTGAGGATCAATAATACAGTTTTATTTCAAATTTACAAAGCTGCAGATCAGTACACAGGATATATTATGTCTTTGACATTTTGTTATGTGATGGATATAGATTAATGCCTTATTCCAGACAAACTACAACTATTCAGTTCCGATATGACATCCACATATATTTACCCCTTCACAGACATCAGCGCCTCTCACCCTGTACACAGTATGGTCCAGAAGGCAAATACTGATATTTACATTCATGCAGTATATCAGTAAGGACGATTCTGTACACTATAATACATGTTTATGTCCAGTAGGATGGAGCGGATGATGGGAGTGTGATGGGAGTTTAGAGAGGGAGAGTGTACGGCCGGTCGTTTACATCAGATAAACAACTCACTTTAAACCCCCGAGTGATTCACTGCTGTGTAGGAGCGCTACATGTCCACCATTACATCACAGATTTGGATTTGTAAATGTACTCAGATCCAGCAGGAGCTAATATAAACAAGGCTGTCAGGAAAACCAAAAAAAAAATAAATAAAAAAAATAAAAAAATAAATGGTATGAACGTTATTAAGAGATGACACACAGAGTAATACTTAGTGCTTAATACACATCAATAGTTTGAATTTTATAATTAACATAATTATAATTTATAATACATTCAGAAAGTTTTTATATTAACACCATAACCTAATATAGGACCCCGTTTAAGTGTCTTCTATAATCAGTCTCAGGGGTATACAGGAGGTTGTTTGTGTGTGTTTTTTTTATACACATTAAGTCTCCTTTAATTAGCATTAGCATAAACACGTAATTTACCACATCTATTCATTCATCCTTAGCGCTCGCCTCATCAGCAAGCGGTACAATGGACACTCAGGGCCAATGGACAATGGGACCACTAGGGGGCGCTGTGATTTTTATTATAAATGTACACACTGTGCTGTTATTAAGTAAAAATTTATTTTGTGTTTTAGGAAGTCACAGAGTACCCTCAGGTGTAGTGAAAAGAGAAGAAAATGTGTGTAACCAAATTATGTAACTAACCTTAGAAGATCATAAAGAAGTGGTGATGAATCATTGTGTATTTCCATCGATCTAAAATGAAAACTTTAAATAAACAGATAAACAGAAGAAGAAAAGGAACAAATTGATGAGAAATGAATGTTAATTAATCAGATTTAGTCAATTTGTCTTTTTTATTTTTTGTGGTTATTAATTAGAAGGAAAAATGAACGATTAACAACCTAGCTCGAATCTGTTAGTTAGCTATTGTCTCAGATCCTGTCGAATTTTTATGCAAACATTTGCACTCAGTTGTTGCCAGTGATGAAATATATAATGTGGTGTATCAGTAGTGTCACAGGTGCCAGTGGGAATATCTCTATAATGAGGTGACTGTTTAATAGCTGATAGTTTTATTAAAGTGTGTTACTGTCCATGGATAATTACTTTTTATAATAATTACATTTATATCTTAAATTAAACTACATTTCTTGCTCATTTCTTTCCTCGAAAGTAATTCCATGGTCAATTCTGACTTACTTGTGTTTTTATATAACCGCTGTATAATGAAATATGTTTTTGTGTGAAAAAACAAAAAATAACAAAAATTTAAATAAACAAAAACCCAAATACAACAAAGACATAACCATTCCAATAATAATGCAAAAACAATAACATAAAATGGAAAACCCTAACAACATAAAAAAACCACAATAAACACAATAATAAAATTAAAAAAGAATAACAAATCAAGCATAACCAAAAACCAAACCAAAAAATCAAACACAGTAATAATAAGAAAAACAAAACAAAACAAAACCAATTTAATAATAATGTAAACAACAACAAAAATATAAAAAAATAAATAAAACAAAGAACTAAAACCATAGTTACAACAACAAACAAAATCAAACAAATATAATAAAACAAAAAAATTAATACAAAAACAAAACTAAACAAAACAAAAATGGAACTAATAAAGTAAAAAAAATAAAAAATAAAAGATGACACCACAAAAAACTACATAAAACAAATAAAAAATTAAAACAAGAATAAAACACTGACAACAAAAGAAATAAAAACAGACAAATAAAAAAACAATAAATAAATAAAAAACCTATTAAGTTTTATATTTTTAATAATATGAATTGAAAACAAACAAACAATACAAAAAAATCCCAGAAACATTGCCGTTTGTGTTTTTGGCTTCTATTATGATGCATGGATGATGTACTAATTACATAACAGTCCTTAATGTGTGTGTTTATGTGTATTTGTGTATTCCAGCTTATTAACTGATGGTAAGTTATATTAGACATGTATTATCTGAGTAAGTTATCAAATGTTAGACTGATTAGCAGCAGATGATGCTAACAATGTGTTGTAATATCATGAACATGCACCACTACGATTTTAAATCCTTTCCAGTTGCATAGTCATACAAAGAATAATAAAAAGAAAGCGAGCTGCTTCCTCATCATGTCCCTCTTTAGCTTTCATCTGCACTTTAAACCACGCCTGGGTGATCAATACGGCCGAGTTTATTTACAGGAGAGGAAACTGCAGGGAGAGAAAAGAGTCGAGGGCCATCAAGTAGCATCCAGAGATGTCCATAAGCATCCAGGGACATCCAGGGACACCTGGAGACGTCCAGAAGTGTTGCTGCGCTCAGCAGAAAGTGCATGCGTCAGCTTTGATTCGAGTTTTACTGGCTTAAAGTCTTGTGAAATGTCTGACGGATTCACCGTCCAACAGAACAATGAGTCTCAAGGCTTCGCACATCCTTCACACGTCCTCCTCACCCCCCCCCACCCCCCCAGACGTCCAATCTGCCCCTTTATTCTGTCACATGTCAATCATAGAGCAGCTCTTGCTGTCATTTAAGTGTTTCTTTTTAAAAAGTTGAACAAAGCCATTCTTCAGAGCTCCGTCAGTCCTTCCTTTTAATTCTATTTCTCCATCGTCATCGTCTCTGAAGCTCTTTTAGCTCCCGTGTACGATGTTGTGACGGATCGTCAGTGGTGTATTTTTCCTCTGGCTGCTATACTACAGTGCTGTTGGTCTCCACCGTCGTCTGTTTGCAGCGAGAGCTCATGGCGTATTCTCCTCGACTCGTGCCGTTCTCCTCTTTCCGCAGTGGTTTCCTGCACAACACAAAACTGTTACTAACAACAACAACAACAAGAACAACAACAACAAAACAAAAACAAGAAATACATCCATATTCCGGTCTTAGCATGAAGAACCAAACTGTAAAACTAAAACCATATACAAGATTGGACCTTGACACGTTTGCATCCTATAAAGTGAAGTGAACCACTCATTGACCACTGTCCTTGTACACACATAGTAATTTAACCTCCACATTTAACCCATCCATGCAGTAAAACGCACACACTAGTGAACACACACTAGGAGGCAGTGAACACACTTTCCTGGAGCAGGGGCAACCCTATTCACAGTTGAGGGGTTCGGTGTCTGGCTTAAGGACACTTCAGTCATGTCTGGTCAGTGCGGAGATCAAACCAGGGACCTTCCATTCACAGGGCTGCTTCCTTAAGCACAATCCTACGGCTGTCTTGTAATGTAGTGGGGTGGCTGAAATGGAACCTGCTAGCATGTTTGCATTTATAGTTTATAATGATTAGACACAGACACGTGTGCAGCAGGAACAGGAGACGAGGATGGTCCAGTGTTGAATTGTCAAGTAAATTACATTGTTGCAGCTACCTTGGCACTTCCTCCTTTATACAGGGTGCCATTATTTTTGTCTTATTTGTGTGCCAAAATAATGTGAAACCGGTGTGATAAGAGTAACAATTATACGATCTTTAGCTGATGTACTGAGGTTCACGTTTACATGGATATTTGCACAAATAGATAAAAATGCATTTTTTTTTTACAAATCCTTCATTTATTTTATAAACATTTATGTAAAAGATTTAGGAATAAACTCGTTTATATCCAGTAAAATGCAGGTATTTGATATTTGATTTGATTCAATAACCTGAGTAAACACAGCCTCCCGTCTGAACAAGCTGCCACTCCTAATTTCAGCAGCAAGACGAGGAGGACGAAAACAACCTGACCTTTCCAGAGGCTGCCTCCACTGCCTGATAGTCCTCTGAGATGTGTCTGGAGACTGGGGCTAATTTCATAAACACGACCTGAGCTCATTAAAACAGCCCGCTTACTGCAGGTAAACACACACCATGCCCGTAACCTAGATGAAGGATGGCCTTTGCTGACTGACTCTGAGAAGGCTACAGAGGAGTGCATATGGGGTCAGCTTCAGTTTTTTTTATCATAGTTTTATCATTGTTTTTTTTATCCATTTACAGCTACATATAATGTCTATGTTTTCTCTTATGTTATAGCAGCTATAAATGTCATTCCTTCCCTCATGTAGTGTTTGTTTCTCTCTAAGACAAAGCAATAGTTCATAAACACAGCTTTAAATAACCACTGTTTGATCTCTGACACTGGAGACTCCTTCCATTCGTGTTAAATAAAAGAAAACCTCGCTCACACAGTGCTCATACAGAGTGTCTGCTGTACACACCCATGTGTATTCATTTAAACCTGCTTTACTGTCAGAGCTGCTGTTATAGAGAATCAATCAACACCTGATGGCCGACCAGAATCCGGGATTCAACAGAACATCTTAATAAGAACACATTTTCTGTCTTCAGTACTTCAGTAAACATTTATTTCCTGGACGTGTCTCTCGACAACATGTGGTCTTTTTCTGCTCCTCGAACACCTCGGCACCGGCGCGTTCAGCAGCCCGGCGGCGTGTGGAGACAGACTTCGCAGTGATTGATTAAATGTTTAGCAGAAGCCTGTCGTGACTAACACAATCCCTGTCCCTCGGGTAGGACTGATGAGACTCTTTAGTTGCTCTGCGGGGAACATCTGTCATGAGAACGAGTGCGAGGAGCCGTGAGACCTGCAGGGTTTGTCCTATAAAGACATCCCCTCCACTGATTTACACCGGAGAACAATCCTGTCTGGTCTGCTCAGTCAGGAGAGGAGAAGAAGCCACCGGGGCTACGGTTCAAGAGGAAGAGCTTAGAAAAGGTTACGTTGAGTTGAGCTGAGTCTGGAGTAGTCACAGTGTTCTGTTAATTAACAGACTCATCTCCGGTGTCAGTGTCAGCCAAGATAAAGCATTAATCAAAAGTTGTGTGGGCGGAGTTTAGATGTAATAGAGGCAGTAGTGACTCAACAGTTACTTCAACCCCCAGCACTGCCCAACAGCTATTGTCGGGTCCTTGAACAGGGCCCTTAACTCTTTGTCTGCTCCAGGGGTCTGTATCATGACTGTCCATGCACTTTGACCCCCTAAATTAGCAGACGCAAACAAAAGAATTTCACTGTGCCGTAATACATAATGACAAATAAAGACTTCTTTGCCTAGTATATTGTATGATTTCAGTTTGAGTAAGCAGTAGCAGTGTACACTGATCAGCCATAACATTAACACCTCGAGACTCTGAAGGTCTCCACAAGACCTCTGAAGGTGTTTTGTGGTTTCTCTGGCACCAAGACATTAGTAACAGGATCTTCTGTAGGATCGGACCAGATGGTCTAAACTTTACCCCCCCCCCCCCAAAAAAAAAAACATCAGTGAGTCTCTCCCATGACCCTGTCACTGGTTCATCACTTGCCCTTCCTTGGACCAATTTTTGGTAGATGTTAACCACTGTATGTAGACCTGCTGTTTTGAAGATATTCTGACCCAGTCATCTAGACATCAGAATTTGGTGCTTGACAAAGAAACGTATCGTTCGTCATTTTTCTAACATCCAACACTTCTGACTTTGTGAACTGACTGTTTACTTGCTGTCTGATATATCCCACCCTTTGACAGGTGCCACTGGGATGCGTAATTCACTTCACATGTCAGTGTGTTTGTAGTTTTAATGTTATGGCTGATCATTGTACCTAGGTTTCAGAAACACATATATACACCTACACATATACAGGTGCTGGTCATAAAATTAGAATATCATGAAAAACTTTGATGATTTTAACTTTCAGTAATTCCATTCAAAAAGTGAAACTTGTATATTATACTCATTTATTACATACAGACTGATATATTTCAAGTGTTTATTTCTTTTAATTTAATGATTATAACTGACAACTAATGAAAACCCCAAATTCAGTATCTCAGAAAAATAGAATATTACTTTAGACCAATACGAAAAAAGGATTTTTAGAAATGCTGGCCAACTGAAAAGTATGAAGATGAAAAGTATGATTGGATTGAGGTCAGGGTTCTGTGTGGACCAGTCATGCTGGAACAGAACAGGACTTTGCCCCAAACTGTTCCCACAAAGTTGGAAGAATGCAACTGTCCACAATGTCTTGGTATGATGAAGCATTAAGATTTCCCTTTACTGGAACTAAGAGGCATAGACCAACCCCTAAAAACAACCCCAAAGCTTTATCCCACCTCCACCCAACTTTTACAGTCAGCACAATGCACTCGTTCTCCTGCCACTTACTAGCTGCTTGATTTTATACAAGCTGAACTAAAGCCTCATATGTTACTTACTGTGGCCCATTTTGCTGCTCAGACATGCTAATGATCTGACGTGATGTGTGTCATGTGTGGCATGAAGATCCACTCATATGTACATAGATGATTTATATGTATGTAACTGTTAGTGTTCCTTGAGCAGATTCAGATATATTTCTATCAGTGTTACGGCTCCATACAGACTTCTGTATATATCTAAAGACTAAGATCATGTTGTATAACACATGCTGTTTGACAGGCAGAAGACCGAAACATCTTGAGACGGCGAGCTTCTAAAACTCATTCTTCAGGTTTCATCATATATCACGTCTCTCGATATGTAAGCAGGGAAGATTGTGGAAAATCTCTAGTACCAACATCTTGTGTCTTGTATACAAAGGCTTGCACAAGAACACTTTTCTTCCACTTGTAGAGTTTATTGGTACTACATACTTGTCCAGTGACCAGAGAAACACCACAGGGAGGTTTGGATCATCTACATCACAAGAACTGCTTTATTACTGTCTAAACGCTGCCAGTGGAGACTCCTTCCCTAAATATCATTACAGAAAACGTCGCCATGTCAACGACTGCACACTTTGTTACTATAGAAACGATAACAAGTGTAATTGACACATTGGGACCAATCAGAATACAGCATTCAGGTGTACCAGTGGAACAGGACGTTTCATTTTTAGGCTGTGTGTGTTCCAGCTTGTGTGTGTGTGTGCGTGTTCTAGGTTGTTGGTGTGTGTATTCCAGGTTGTTGATGTGTGTGTTTGTGTATTCCAGGTTGTTGGTGTGTGTGTTCCAGGTTGTTAGTGTGTGTGTGTGTGTGTGTGTGTGTGTGTGTGTGTTCCAGCTTGTTGATGTGCGTGTGTGTGTGTTCCAGGTTGTTGATGTTTGTGTTTGTGTGTGTGTGTGTGTGTGTGTGTGTTCCAGGTTGGTGTGTCTGTGTGTGTGTGTGTGTGTGTGTGTGTGTGAGAGAGAGAGAGAGAGAGAGAGAGAGAGAGAGAGAGAGAGAGAGAG
>JAOVVF010000034.1:11865014-11878243 GCA_028565595.1 Duopalatinus emarginatus | reverse complement strand
TGTTACCTGTACACAGGTGTTGTGTGATGTAGTTTGAGATGGTTGTGTTACCGGTACACAGGTGTTGTGTGATGTAGTTCGTGATGGTTGTGTTACCTGTACACAGGTGTTGTGTGATGTAGTTTGTAATGGTTGTGTTACCGGTACACAGGTGTTGTGTGATGTAGTTTGAGATGGTTGTGTTACCGGTACACAGGTGTTGTGTGATGTAGTTTGTGATGGTTGTGTTACCTGTACACAGGTGTTGTGTGATGTAGTTTGAGATGGTTGTGTTACCGGTACACAGGTGTTGTGTGATGTAGTTCGTGATGGTTGTGTTACCTGTACACAGGTGTTGTGTGATGTCGGTTCATCATCTCTGTAGACCTCTCTGGGCCTTGTTTTCAGAGGTGGATGAGGGTTGTTGCCATACACACAGCTGAAACACGACAGAGCGTCACAGCCATTGTCCATTAGGTACTTGAGCATAGTGAGGTACTTCATGCAGAACATGACGGTGGCGGGGAAGGTGGTGGGGTGGGTGGGGATGTAGGCGTTGACGTTCGCACCGTGTTCCACTAGTAAGGTCACGGTTCTTATGCAGCCCTGCCGCAGGGCCACCAGCAGAGGGCTGAAGGTGTCCAGGTTGGGGTCGGCGCCGGCCTGTAGTAACATCCTGGTGGCTTCGATGTTGTTATTGATGACAGAGAAGTAGAGGGCGGTGCTGCGGCGGTCCTCGTACAAGTGGCTGCGGTCCTCAGATAGCATGGCGTTGACATCAAAGCCGGACTCGATGAGCAGCTCGAGGATCTCGTCTCGGTTTCGCTCGGCGGCGAGATGGAGAGGACTGATACCGCTACGCCTCACTCGGGCCTTACTGGTGGCGGGGATGAGCATCGACACGATTCTGAAGCACAGAGTCAGGGTTATTATCATAACAAGAGTTGGCAATGCTGCTGCTATGACAGCGCTAATAAACTGCTAATGAACTGCTAATGAACTGCTAATGAAGGCAGTTACATAAGAAAGGTATAGTAGCTGGGATCATTGAGACTGACACACACTGGGTTCTTTTACCTCACATGGACTGTCCTGACATAAGAGCTTCATAAACCTACATAAACTGGTTATATATATATATATATAATATATAATATATATATTATATATCAATTCTAACCTCAAGATTAAATCAGTGACATATGGATGATACGTAAAGCGAATATCAAAGTCTGTTTATAACCTATGTCAATAAAAATGTATATTTCTGCCCATAGCATGCATATGAATGTTTATGTCAGGGTTATGACGTAGATTTTCTGTGGCTATTAAATAAAATTCCAGATTTCTTTATGTTTATTTTACACATATTTTCTATTTTAATTAAATGCCATATTTCTAGTTTTATGAATGCCAATGTCACTGTTATGACAATAATTAGAGTGTCACGGTACCAGTGTGCCAGTCCTATGACAGGTAGTGAGTTATGTATCTTATATTGAATCGGACCTCAGGTGACGTCCTGTCAGGTTTTGATGTTTATAAGTTGCCTTAATTTTTAAATGCAAGTGTCATAACACCACCTTATGACAGCCAAAATCTGCCTGATGTCTTAAATCAAAAGTTTCTGAGTTTGGATGAAGAATTGGTAACATGTGGATATAGAGATATGACATTAGATATGGAGATATGAATATATGGGTATATGGAGATAAGATGTGAAGACAATGATATATATGTACAGTCAGATTTGAAGATATGGATACAGTGATATATGGAGATATGGATATAATTAGATATGGATAAGTAGGTTTATATAAAATGAGTTATGTAGCTGTTATGAAGCCTTATGAAGACCAATAAATACTGATTATGCTTATTAATCTGATGAACTTAATTCAGATCCAGGAGCAACTTAAACGTTTTGTCTGTGTTGATGATGAAGTGAAAAAGACAGTTACTTCATGGTTTTATGACTCTCCACACTACTGTGATATCATCTTATTAATGTTACTGTTTAATAATTCAGTCTTTATTCTCCAGCCACACTGTAGGACTTACTGCAGAGCTCTGTCAGAACGCTGTGACGACCCGAACGTGTAGAGGTTGGTGCTGAAAAGGCATGCAACAACGTTTACACACATTTTATTACGCATATGCATGTACACACACACACACACACACACACACACATACACACATGCACACACACACACAAAAACATAAAAAATTGCCATTTCATTTGACAAAATGTCTTCACAATAAACATCTTTACTGAATGATTTTTGCTTGTTTGTTTGTTTATTTATGCACTTATTCATTCATTACTCTGAACCAAACAAACTAACTTTCTCTAAACGTTTAATAAAGTTTTCTAATTTTTTTCTCAGTTTTTTATTTGACAATTAGATTTTCTTTTTGATGTAGATTATCAGCATTATTAGCATAGATTATTCTTACTTTGTTTGCTGGAGCAGGAATACAAACAAACAAACAAATAAACAAATAAACAAATAAACAAACAAATATATTTAAGCAATAATCACTTATCCTATTACCACTGTTTATTCTACATGTTTATTTTCTCAGCTTAGTGTTTATATATGTTTAGAACCTTCCTGCTTATTGTGGCTATTTCAGCATTTTAACATTGTTATTATTTTTTATTATTTATTATTTTAACATGTTTATCCAAATGTATTAAATTCAGCAGTTTGTTTTTTTTTATCCATGAACTGTGCTCATTTTTTTATACATACAATGTGTGTTTTAGAAAATAAAGAAAATCCAGAATATATAATAATATATTATTAAGGGGAAAAGATCCACCTAGATGTCTATTATTATTATTATCATTATTATTATTATTATTGCACTGATAAGGACTGTGCACTTACTGCTCATTTCCTCTCTGGGCTGCTATATGAATAGGCAGCAGTCCGGTTTTTCCCGGTTTGTTGGCGTCTGATTTTTGAGACAGAAGGAACTTCACGATCTCCACATGACCGTTCTTACAGGCTTCATAAAGCGCCGTGGCTCCATCTGTTGCCTGACTGTTAATATCAGCTCCTGATGGTACACAGAAATCCAGTAAAAACCTTTTCTGTAGAAACTCATCGTGTTTTTTAATACAGGCAGAAATGCTAAGTTACTGTTTTTCAGCAGGAACCGGAGCGTATCTACTTTCCCACTCTGAGCTGCCACGAAGATGGGGGTGATGCCGTACATGTTGGGCGTGCTAATTTTTGCCCCTGCCTTCACTAACATCTCACAGATCTCCACATTGTTCCTGCACACGGCCTCGTGAAGCGCCGTCCAGCCCTGGATACAGCTTTTATTGACCGTTGCGCCGTGATTCAGCAGCATGGACACGATCACTGGGTTCTCCTTCTCACACGCTGAAGACACAGAAATACCTCATGAACCTCAATCCAACCGGTTTAAACTGATCTACAAACCTGAAAGCGTTCAGAAATGGGCGGAGTCAACGCGGATCAAACTTAAACAAAAATGTCACTGTTTCCAACCTAAAGTTTTTTTTTTTATAATAAGTGCTTTATTTCTAGTTCAAACAAATACAAACGTTTATTCATTAAAAATACATTTGTAGTTACATTTAATGTTCCTGTACACAGTAACGTTATAGTAGCTATAAACAGCCATTCCCTTACCAGATTCTCTTCATTCTCAATGTGTTACTGAGAAACTGTATGAACTCTGCTGACACTGGAGACTCCTTGCACTTCACGTACCAACAGTTAGGATGTGTGGCTGTGTTGTTGAGTTGAAGCTGGTTTATGAATCTCTGTAATACCTTTATATAGAGGCGTCTCCTTGTCCTTGCTGGCGATATCAGGATCTGCACCTTTCTCCAGGAGACACGCCACACACTCTTCATGCTCTTTCGTTACGGCCAGCATGAGAGCCGTCTCATCCTTCAGAGTGCGCTTGTTAATCATACCGGGTTGGACTTTTATCATGAACAGAAAATGACAACAGGACAATTCAACTGACAGCAAAATGATAACCTTAATGAAATGTATTAAATAAATAGCTGAATAAAATTAACCAAGAATTAAAAAAGGGGGGAAAAGGACAAGGCACATCAGTTATACCAGGGGCCTAGCCCCAGGGCCTCGGATAGAATGGGTCAGCACCTCAGTTATACCAAGAATCAGAGCACTGGTTATACAATCAGCCAGTGTCTCGGTTATACCAGGGGCAAGAGCCACACTCATACCAGTGTCCAGAGCCCCAGTTATACCGGTGCCTTGGTATACCAGGGGTGGGAGCCCTGGGTATCCCAGGGGCCAGCACCTTGTTTATCATTTTACCCTCTCAGGTGGAGGAGAAATAAGGACCTACACCTGATTCATCACTCTGGTGCTACAAACTACACTGAGAACCCAAGAAAAGACTCGAAAGAGCCCTTTATATTCAAGTGGAACCTCAGGCTACATGTATGAATCCCTGCATTACAGCCATGTTGGTGTTTTTCCACATTTTCTGCTTCTTTTCTATTCTACAGCTTATAAAATTATTCCTGAGGTGTTTATGATGTACTGTCTTGCGTTTTTATTTATGAGATATTTTGAAAAACTAGTCCATACCTCTCAGGAGTGCTTTAATGCACTGATCCTGGCCATAGTTCGCTGCCTCGTGAAGTGGAATCCAGCCGTATTTGTTCGGCATCAGAAGGTTGCAGTCTGCTTTTTTAATCAGTCCTCTCAAAGTTCCAACATCTCCATCCATGATCACCTTCAGCACAGGATCCACTTCTCTATCAGAGACATGAAACTTTAGAACATCCAGCTTTAAAGAATCCCTCTGGAGATTCTGGGGTCTGGGTCTGAAGTGAATTTACTCACTCCTCCGTCTCATGCTTAATTTCTATCAGGGTCCCGTCATATCTCCGATACGCCACCATCCTCTTCCCGTTCCCAGTGATAAAGTGACTCACTATTACAGGCTGCTGGTCATTTTTATCCCTGCAAAGACACACATACATCAGAGTCAAACAATAAAACACGATGTAGTGGGACAAAAACCAGGAGATACAGTGGATCATCTTCATGAATACCGAAGCACTGCTGAACTCTGGATTCTGATCATCTAGTCGTCAGTCGTTTATTCATTTTCTATTACAGCAACTCTGACAGTAGTGCAGCTACAAATCACAGGTTTCACAGCTATCATTTTTTTTGCTTTCCGGAATCTTCTGTAAATGTTATTTTTGTTAGATACAGGACATGCCTGTAAAATTAGCTCAGTTTGACAGGAAGGCTTTATGTCAATATAATATTAGGTTTATGTTTGGTCGCATGTTTTGGTTTATGGAATGTTTTTAAAGTCTGTAATGTAGGCACGTCTGGAGAACCTTTGAAGAACCTCTGGAGAACGTTCCAGTTTGGTTATGTTAATGGTTTTCAAACCAATACAATACAAGAAACCTTCAGAAAAAGAATGACTTCTCTAAACATTAAGAGAAGGTCCTGTTCTCAGTGTTAGGTGTTATGGGTTGAGGGTTAGAGATCAGGGGTTAGAGACAGAGGTTGTGGTGAGGGTTAGTGGTTAGGAGTTGGAGGGTAGAAGTTTGGGGAGGTTTGGGGTAAGGTACGGTGGCCGAGAAAGCACAAGCAAACACAAGCATCAGAATGACAAGACCTGCACAAGATCAAAACAAAACATACTGCGAATACTGAAAACACTGCAACTTCCAAAACACATTCAAAAAGACTTACAACACAACGGAAGTGTTTCAGAGGGACACTAAAAGTGGACTGAACCATTCGAGAGAGAGAGCTGCATGGACCTGGATGTAGAGCCATAACAGCCCAAATCCCAGCAAAAGTAAGTCTGATCTGTTTATTAATGAAGATATGGTCGCTTTATTGAAAAGTTTCTCATGTTTATATTTAATTCCTCCTTAAGAATTGCACAGTGAGTCGTTAAAAGTAAGTTGAGCTGTTCATGCAGCTCTCTCTCGAATGGTTCAGTCCACTTTTAGTGTCTCTGCATGTGTTTTAGTATTTGCAGCGCGTTTGAGAATTTGCAGCGTGTTTTGTAATGTGAGTATTTGCTAGAGGTTGGGGATTACATTACACATAAAAAGTATGATGTCATTATTTAATGAATATAAATTGCTGTGGTGTAAGAGGAATGAAACTCTTCGGCATGTTGTGTTAACACCAGTATCTCCACTTTATCACCTCACCCTCATGTTGCTGATTATTTCCCTTTAACAGCATGACACAGAGTGTGTTATTCCTATCACAATGATGAGATATAACAGGAAAACTGTGACACTTCAGTAAACCTTTCTAACTGTACGCTTGAGTCAGTGTTAAACACAGAGCAGTGGGACAGAGGACAAGGCTGGGTTTCTCTCTCCAGGGTGGAATGTGAAGGTTTCAGCTGGACTTCATCCTGTCCTGGTTGTTGTGTTCCTCCATTACACAGGACGTACAGGGACAGGTGTGGGTATATCAGGTGTCTGGAAGCAGCATGTCACTCAGCCTGCCAGTGTTTCAGTGATAAATCTGAGCTGTGCTAAATAACAGAGGCAAAGTTTAGCCTCAGTGACAGAGGAAGAAACCAGAAGCCACTGGGACCATCGGTACAGACACTCAATTTAAAGCAAAAACCTCAAACTGCTGCTGAGATCACTTCCTGCATCGTGTTTATTTACTTTTGGCCTCGTTGCTAGACACACACGACAAGATTTGGTATCAGTATTCGAAATGGTTGCTGAGGTATGACATCACTTCCTGGTTGGACAACTTTGTTTCACACACTATGAATGTTTCATGTATCAGAAATCTAAGGCACAGGTTTTGTTTGAGGTTACAATTCAGTGCTGTGATCCAAATTTCATGATGACTGGACAAAATTTGTAGGACAAGAAATGCAAAAAAGAAAGAAACAACCTGACTTCCTGTTCGGCAAATCGCAATTTCTTTAGTTTTATGAAATCAGGAGAAATTTATCTGATGAGTTTTCCAAATGTTTAGGTATGCAGTTTTTACAAATGTGTGAATTCATCTCAGAGTCTCTTAGGTTGAGGTCCTGTAGGCATCTACACTTATGTGACTGAATATGTCACACTGTTGCTGACAAACTCATTTCCTGTTTGGAGACTTCTCTGTTGGGGCAGCCATGGCTCAAGGTAAGGGAACCGGTCTTGGGACTGTAAGGTTGAACAAGGCACCTAACTCCCTAACTGCTCCCCAGGTGCCATAGGGGCCGCCCACCACTCTGGACAACCTTTGGAATTTTGGTTTAAATGTATGAAGTCATAGGAAGTAAACACTAACTCTGGCCATAACCTCAACCATAAACCATTTGAATTGTAATAATATGGAGACAAGTCTGCAGATGTGAGTCAGGGTTCATTTGTGTGTGTGTGTGTGTTGTTGTTTCCTCTACTCTGTACCTGGGTGGGTTTGCAGGACAGGGGGGCGGATCAGGTCTCGGTGTTGGAGTCGGTCGAGTCCTCGGTCGCTCTGTCCTGCACTGAGGAACGGAGCTCTTTGTGTTCTCAGCTGAAGACGTTGTGACGTTGTTGTTTGTCTCACTGAGACTGCGCTCGATGGCCAGCTGCATCAGTTCATCATCAGACATGTAGTTATAGAGGCAGAAGTCATCGTAGTTTAGTGGGGGATTGGTGGCACCCAGTACAGGCCCTCCAGCGGCCGCCATGATTAGGTCCTGTGTCCTGAATTACATAAAAGTCAGAGATAGAGACATAGATCCCCCAGGAGAACAAGGTGCTGGAATATCATAGCAACCAACTTAGCAACGCCCTGGAATATCCTAGCAACTAACTTAGCAACACCCTAACAACTACCTGGAATAACACAGCATTTAATCTAGCTACACCCTAGCAACTTCCTGGAATATCATAGCAACAAATCTAGCAACACCCTGACAACTACATGGCAAATCATAGCAACTACCCTAGCAACACCCTAGCAACTACCTGGAATATCCTAGCAACCTACCTAGCAACACCCTAGCAACTTCCTGGAATATCATAGCAACTAACCTAGCAACACTCTAACAACTACCTGGAATAACACAGCAATTAATCCAGCTACACTCTAGCAACTTCCTGGAATATCATAGCAACAAATCTAGAAACAAGCTGACAGCTACATGGCAAATCATAGCACTAACTTAGCAACACCCTAGAATGTACCTGGAATATATCATAGCAACACTCTAGCAAAACCTTAACAATTACACAGAATATCATAGCCAGGTGGCAACAATCACCCAGTATCACCACAGCAACCACCAAGCAACACCTAGCAACCACCTGGAATATTACAACCACCTAGTAAAACCCTAACTATCAACAAGAATAGCAACAACCACCTAGAACTGTGACAATTAAACACTGTAGAACACTTTTAGCCTGCTTAGCATGTATAGCACATTTAGCATGCAGCAGTGGTTAGCATGTTGAATAGGCTGTCAAGCCGACATGACAGTTCACCATGTTCACAGTTGACCCCCGAATTGAACTGAATACCACTTTTAAATACCTCTGAGAGCCCCGGAATTCCCCCCCCCCGAAGACCCCAAAGTACCTGCGGAGTTTAAGCAAATCTACAGGATTAAAAGAAAAAAAATAAAATAAATATATAAACCCACTTGTTTTGTGTGTGTGTGTGTGTGTGTGTGTGTGTGTGTGTGTGTTTGACCAGTGTAATGCTGTCTCCTTGTGTTTCTGTAAAGTCATATGTTGTGTCTGACCCACTTATTGGCTATAAATAGCTCTCTAACGTTTCTGTCCTTCAGGTTTATAAATAGTAAATCTGCACTAACACACAGCTCAGGGTTCATATCTCATCTCTCTCTCTCTCTCTCTCTTTCTCTCTCTCTCTTTATTTATTTAGCTTATTTAATTTATTCTTTATTATTTTATCCTTTAGCTCTTCTAAAATATCACACTAATAACAGTAGGCTTGTGTATATATAAATATATATATTATACACTTAATAAACTTTCATAACATTAAAGATAAAGAAAGAAAAGTCATATTCGTGTGTAATTAATAAAATATTAATAATAAATAATAATTAATATATACACATAAGCTGGGCTGTAATAAACCTAGCAGAACGGTATAAATAAATAAATCTTATAATATAATATATTGTAATATAAAGGTCAAGAACTCTCCTCAGGACTCTTACCTTCTGCTGAACGCTGAATTATTTCTCAAGTTTTTAATAAAAAGTTCCAGAAAGTCTCGGTTTGTCTTTTTTGCTGCTTTAGTCCTCTGCCAGAGGCGTCCTCGTGTCCCTGCTCTGTTTATAGGACATTTCTACAGGGTGCACATGATCTCAGGAGCTGCCTGCCAGTGCCAGGGTTCAGATTCCTCTCAGGAACTTCAGGAACCAGGAGCACTGAGAGAGTAAAGTTCAGACAGTAACACAGTCAGCCCGGTTAAAGGTTCGATGTTAAAACCAGACACCAGGCTGTCAGGTGCAAAAGTTTACACCCCCTTTGCATACTTGTTCCTAACCCTAAAACACTGTGTGTGTTCTCACAGGTAACTGCATCAAACTGGGGAAAGACTGGAGGAATCGCAACCACCTAGGAACATACCGAAATATTACACAAAGTACATAGCAACATGCTAGCAACCACCTCAAATGTCATATCAACAACATGCTAACAGCCACTTGGAATATCATAGCAACCATTTTGCAACACCATAGCAACTAGCCAGAATGTCTTAACAACCACCTAGCAACATCCTAACAACTATTAAGAATATCTTAGCAACCACTTAGCAACACTCTAGCAACTACCTGACATATCATAGCAACCACATAGCAACACCCTAACAACTACTAGGAATACCCTAGCAACCACCTAGCAACTAGCTGGAATATCATAGCAACCACTTAGCAACACCCTAAAACACTGTGCATGTATGAAATGCACTGCACATTTTTAATGCCATCTTTTCTAATAAAACCTTTGAAAAGCTTCTATAATTTTATTGTAGTGTGTTTAGCGTGCTCTAGTGGTCAGTTACTGACATAACACCGTATCTGTGTATCAGAGATAATAGTGCTGACAATACAGTTGTAAATACTGTAAAACATTGTTGTAAATATGACTTTGTGTATATTTTACAAAGTCACATTTACAACAATGTTTTACAGTATTTACAACTGTATTGTCACCACTATTATCTCTGATACACAGATACGGTGTTATGTCAGTAACATTGTTACATTTATACATTGTTTGTTTGTTTGGTTGGTTGTTTGATTGGTTGGTTGTTTGTTTGGTTTGTTGGTTGGTTGGTTGGCTAGTTTGATTCTAGAATGTTGTAAAATATTCCAAAAATGTTTCTTAAAGTCAGTGACACCTTCTAAATAAGGGCACTACGAGGATACATAAATATCAACAACAATGAGATTCAATATTCGGGTCGATAAACAGAGGAGAAGAAAAGCATGTGTAAAGTAGAGAGAGAAGTAGCATTTCTAAAAGTATCAGTTGTGATTAAATAATTTTTTTTTTTGTAGTGGCACCAAATAAATGAATGAATTCAGTTCATGGTAGTAAATGAGCAATATTATTATTTTATTATCTATCCTCAGTGATGTATTTATACTTTAATCTATAGTATAATGAAAGTGTGTGTGTATGTGGTACCCTGCGATAGATTGGCGCCCTATCCAGGGGGTATTCCTGCCTTGTGCCCAGTGATTCCAGATGGACAAACTAGGACCCTGACAGACTAA
This sequence comes from Duopalatinus emarginatus, assembly GCA_028565595.1. Classification (NCBI taxonomy): domain Eukaryota; kingdom Metazoa; phylum Chordata; class Actinopteri; order Siluriformes; family Pimelodidae; genus Duopalatinus; species Duopalatinus emarginatus. The sequence continues at coordinate 11,867,494 of JAOVVF010000034.1, read as the reverse complement.
GGGAAAAGAAAATGACTGACTGATTGTATAGTGTGATGTACAGTTCTTGAGTTCGCAGGTTCATTATTTAACTCTTTAATCCTTACAAAATAAACTACAAGTCTCCCCACATGATGCCACATGTTTTTATTTTATTTTATTTGCAGCCTGATGATGGATTAAATTATAACCTGGTTAATTATAGCAGATGAAGGTCACAGTATGAAACCCTTGACCTCTGTGACCTCGACAGATCGGATTTCTAGGAACATGTTTGTTAAAAGATTAAATACAATCTCCATCAGATCCTGAAGAGGGTTTCATAGCATGTACACGCACACACACACACACACACACACACACACACACACACACACAGTCTCAGATTTCTCCCAGGTCATGTTGAGAGCAATGTAACAGATCTTTCTCGAGGATGTGTTTAGTATTCATGATCTATTCCTGTGATTTTATAATAGCAGGTGTCTTACACAACAGATTAAGTATCATTTACAGTTACGCAAACAGGTTCAGCTACACAATATTCACAACACTGCACAGCTCTGACAAGTTCCAACATTTCAGTTTTTCCCAAATTATCTTAAAAATTAAGAAAATAAAACAAGTTTCACTATGGTTGCATGAAAGTGTTTGGGGCGGGGCTATGTTTCAGAGGTTGTGATGTCACTAAACGTAACCTTTTCATAGACTTTACATCTGACTTTGGTGATCGTGATGAAGATGATGATGATTATGGTGATGATGATTTATCTGTTTAACATGCATGTTACACTAGCTAGCCAATGTAAATGATGAGCAAATGGTGGTTGTCATGGTAACATTGTATTTTAATACTGTCTAATGCTAGGTAGTTTGTTAGCAAATATCTAGTCAACTAGCTGAGTTTTAGTGATTTTAGGTTAACAGGAATGACAGCAGGGCTTCTCGACGTATTTCTACATTTACATATTCTCCCATATTTATATGTATTCATAGATTATTTGGTGAGATATGAGGTATTTTATTATTTTTATGTTATTTTAATAAGGGGTGAACTAAAATCTATTTATAGTATTTACAGTAATAAGCTTCATTTAGACTATTGATTAATAATATACAGTAATAATATAAAAGATATATAATATTTATTTTTAATAATAAATTTAATAATATTACTCATGGGAAATGTTATTTATTTTATTTAAGAAACCACAAATGTATTGTAAATACATACTTATCATACATCATATACAGTATTACACACATATCCACATCCTGTACACCATCAAATAGAATAGAGTCACAATCAACCCTGTGTATTTTAGACATCATCATCATCAACAACAACAACAACAACAACAACAACAACAATAATAATAATAACAACAACAATAACAATAGCTACACTACATTTTGATTTAAAATTGTACTAAGCTGTGAACTTGAATAAAGCTAACATTCATATTCTACACATTTATTTGTTTTTATAAATACATGTACAAAAAAAATTATAAATTCAAACATTTTTGTGTCACACAATTGTAAACTTCTGGTCATCAAATTCAGACTAAACTGCAGTACCAGATACAACTGATAGTAACTGTAAAAAAACTGGTACAGATTGGTGGTGGCTCCATAACAGTATGAGGTCTGTTTAGCTGGTATTCCATGGGACCCCTGGTACAACTACAAACATCTCAGACAGGTAAACACTATGTGTCTCCTCATATTTGTGGACCATTCTGCAGGACGTATGGTTTTCACTGCCTACAGAATCTTCCCACAAGCTCAGTTTAAACTAAAATTACATTAATACATTTAAAGAGATTTCTGGTGTTCTTTATATTAAATTTTTGTAGCCATGGCACCAAAATTCAAAGCCTCTGGGGAAAAAAAAAAAAAAAAAAAAGACTATTTTTTGGCATTTAAAGTCCAACCATTCACAGGATATCAGTAAATGATTCTCTCTGATACTGTAAGAACTTGATAAGCCTCCCAGGCAAAGGAAGACTGCTGATTAGTCTTAGTCTCTGAAATCCAAGCTGCTGACGAATGTTTATTCTGCAGAGATGCAGCAAGGGTCGAGGAGGCACTGCACAAACAATCAGAGTTGCAATGATTCACAGTTATTCACAAACAATACCTGCTAATATTAAAGTATTAACCAGGTTAGATACATACAGGATACTAGAATAAGCACTGGGTGATAATTAACTCATTCAGTGTTACAGCGGATATGCTGGGTGTAAGGTGCAAATACACCCTGGATGGAATACCAGTCCATCACAGGACATTTAATTGTAGAGCATTCCGCAGATGCACATATCCAAAGTAACATTTACTTCATTACCCCCCCGAGCAGTTCGGACTTGCTCAAGCAGTGGCAACATTGTGGTGCAGAAGGTAGACTCAAAGTTTAACTATTGCAGGTGCAGGCTATTTGCTGATACCTCGAATTATGAGGGCTACAGCAGGGGGCAGATCCTTCTCTTATAGAGCCCCAC
>JAOVVF010000034.1:11824484-11836099 GCA_028565595.1 Duopalatinus emarginatus | reverse complement strand
ATGATTGCTCTGAACACTCTTAGATGTGTATCTGTGTGTGTGTGTGTGTTTGTTAGCAGAGACATTTAGTGTGAGGATGCTAATGATTACCTGACTGGCAGTTGGCAGCTCAGTGGTTAAGATGTTGGACTTCTGATCTGAAAGTCATGATTTTGAATCCCACCACCACCAAGCTGCCAATGTTGGGCCCTTGAGCAAGGCCCTTAACCCTCAACTGCCCAGTTGTATAAAATGTGATAAATGTAAGTCACTCTGGATAAGAGTGTCTGCAAAATGCTGTAAATGTGAATGATTATGTTCTGTGTTACTGTTGGTCAGGCTGCTTTCGGGTCATCCTGCAACTTTTTGTACATGACTTGTGTTTTTTCCTTTCTTATCATGAGTCTGAGAGAGTCTTGTGGATTGCTGTGTGGTTTAGGTGAGATCAGAGATGATAAGCTCTAGTCTAACACAGATGCACTCTTATCCTGTTCTAGTGATTTGTCTAGACATGATTTGGATTAGACATGACAAATGGGTTTTACCCCCCCAAGTTATATTTTCACACTGATGATTAAGCTGTGTGTTTACAGTCTAGTCAGAGCTTAGGTAAAGACCAAATAACACACACTGGAGATTCTGTGTGTGTGTGTGTGTGTGTCTGTGTCAAAGCCCAGTGTTCTATATCAGCTTGTCAGACCCGCTGTTAGAAAAACGCCACATGAGCTTATTTATACAAGTATATTTATATATTTACATGCGCCAGAAATCAACCAGTCACATCCGTCGTTGGCAGATCTCCATGTTTCTCTTTAACCTACAAAGCTATGTAGCATTCCTTCTCCGCGCTAATTACGTCCCAGGGTCGTTCCACACCTCGGCTCCCTCGGGCAGAAAACTAGTTCTCAGAACAGTTTAATTGCCCCTGCTGGCTGTCACTCGGAGCTTTAAAGCAGGCTGCCAACAGATCTGTGAGATGACAGCTAGGAGAGATTGTTAAGCTGTGGAGAGATGCACAGACGATGCACAGTTTCAGTCGTGATTTACCCAAACGCACTGTTTCCTCAGTCAGACTGGTGAACTGACGGCTGTTTGCCTGTCCAGTAGACTCAGTAGACATTAATGATTAGACATGCTTATTTAAAACTGCTTCTTATAAACGGAGCATGTGCTGCCCCTGTCTGTGTAAAACTATCCTAAAACGAGTCCACTGATATACACTGAAATTCCAAAAATACTGGTACACATGCACCTATGTGAAACACACAGTCTGGTGGTGGCTCCGTAATGGTGTGGGGTTTGTTTAGCTGGCATTCCATGAGACCCCTGGTACATCTACAAACTATGTGTGATGAGTTCCACATGTTCATGTCCTGTATTCATTCTGATGGGTTTGTCCTCTTCTAACAGCACAATAAACCATCACACACGTCTAGAGACACCAGATTATGGAAGGAACACTCATCTTGGTTTAGGGATTAGTCATTCACACCTAAATCACCAGATCTCACCCAGATCTGGGAGGTCATTCAAAGCTGGTGGTGCACCTACAGGACATGAACTCCACATGCTTGTGGAGGTATTCTGTAGGTAATAAACACCAGACGTCCTGCAGAACGCGCCACAATTCTGTTGTAATTCTGAGGTGGAGGATTTCTGTGTTCCACAGCGTGTTGCATGGCGTCCCAGACGTGTTTAATAACGTCAAGATCTGGTGACTGACTAAACCTCCAACTCAGATGAGTGTTCCTGAGTCTTTTGTAGATGTCCCAGGGGTCCCATGCAATGTCAGCTAAACAAATCTTATACTATTATGGAGCCACCACCAGTCAATGTATTTTGCATAGGCTCATCTGTACCAGGTTTTTTTTTTAGCTGGACATCTTCACCTTCACTCGTCAGATCTAATCACAGAAATGAATGAGTGTCTTTTTACTTTCCGAGTCACTCGTAGGCAGAATAACATGCACGCTCTGAGAGTAAGATAAGGTTACAGGACCCCTGATCACTCCATGTCCACGTCTGTTCACTGGTCCAGAAAGAGACACAGAGCTACGGTGCTGAACAACAGTGATGGTATTGAGTAGGTTCAGACACCGTGACCACATTACCCTCTCCCTCTCTGACAGAGCTGGCAGCAAACACTGCTCAGTCTTAGTTATTAAATAACCTTCTGCCAACAAAGGGCACAGGAGGACACGGTGCAAGTGCAAAGGTAACGAAGGCCTCAGAGCCACAGTACAGAGAGGAAATAGAGGAAGGAAGGAAGGTAGCCGGGGACTCATCAATGGCTTAATATGACCTGAAGCATCATCATTATCATCATCATCATCATTATTAGCCCCTGATTATCCACCCTATAATCTCTCACCCTCTCCCAGTCTTTACGTTATACACCAATTGGTCTCCCATGACCCTGTCACCAGTTCACCAGTTGTCATTCCTTGGACCACGTTTAGTAGGTATTAACCACTGTATCCTGGGACACACACCACAAGACATCACCTAGTGGTCTAGACATCACATTTTGGTTCTTGTCAAAGTCACTTAGATAAGTTTATTCTATACTTGTTAGTGTGGCAGCTGTCAAGTGGAAGGCAGCAAGTGAATAGTCTCTTCTCAAAGCTGATGTGTTGGAAGCGGGAAAAACGGGCAAGCGTAAGGCTCTGAAACAAATTGTGACATCTAGACGATTGGGTCAGATCATCTCCAAAACAGCAGTTCTTTAGGGGTGTGTCCCAGTATACAGTGGTTAATATCTAACAAAAGTGGTCCAAGGAAGGACAACTGGTGAACCGGTGACAGGGTCATGGAAAACAGAGACTCACCAATGCTCTGTTGTGGTGTCAGATACCACAGAACACCTTCGAGGGTCTTGTGGAGTCCATGCCTCAATGGGTCAGGGCTGTTCAGGCAGGTGGTGTTTATGTTATGGCTGATCAGTGTACTTTCTGTACTGTACTCAGATTACAGATACAAAGTGATACCTAGTGGACACTCTTGCTTGTGGGCGTGGCCCAGATATTTATATAGCTTGAGACCAATAGAAGAAGTGTTACACCAGTGAGACACCAGCAATCTGTTCTACTTCATCCAGACTTTTATTTTATTTCTTTTATTTCTTATTTATTATGTATCTGTGCTCTCGTCCTTGTGCTCAGCTCCGGGCAGGACGTCCAGCGAGCCAGCGTGATCGTGAACCTGCCAAACCTGGTGCGCCAGAACCCGGCGGAGACCTTCAGAAGAGTGGTGCCAAAAGTCAGGGTGAGACAAATCCTCCTGCCTTTCATTCTTCTCAGAACAAAACAATCAGGAACACGATCCACTGCTATGATATCATACACAGCGTCTCCTAGCAAGAAACCAAGGAAACTCGTCTAAACTAGACTAAACATCAAAGCCTGATCACTTTCTTCGTCCCTTCGCAGGAAGTGCTGCACGTGGCCGGGGCGGACATGCAGCTCGCCGCCGCCGGATCGTTCCTCACTGTCCTCCAGGATGACATCGTCCTCATCCAGACACATACGCACTCGATCCTGCAGATCGTCCTACTCAACTTAGACCACAGGGACACAGGTCAGAGTTCACAATTAAAAACACACCACAGGAAGGATCCATAGTGAAACATGGAAGCACAGATGACGCAAATAAATGATACTCTTGTACAGTTAAACTAGCAAGCAGCATGGCACAAGGTCATGTGACCATTTATTATATTACAGCTGAGTACCAATTCAGGGGCTGCAAAGGCTGTGTAGACCATGAAGGCTGACCAGAAATGGGATTTCCTGTTTGCGTCACTGGCACCCAGTGAACTTCAGGATTCGCTGGCTGTCGAAGGATCCACCTATCGCATCCTTTGTTGCCATGAAAAAACAGGACGCATGCGACAGACTAGTCGTGCTGCAGTGACGCAAACAGTCTTCAAATGCAGCCTCCGAAGGATGTAGCTCAGAGGATGTGCAACAGTGACAGGAAATGAGTGATAATTGAGTAGAAGAAAGTTGACTACTGGAGGTCTGGAGGGTATTGTCGGCAGCAGGCGTGAACACGGGTCACGTGTTAAGCCTTTTTTTTAAACACTGTGTGATTCCAGCAGGATTATTACTCCTACCGTCACATGATACGAAATTCTAATAAGAGTTCAGGAACAGACTGTGTTATAACGGTTTACATGTCAGAAGACAGTTGTTACGTTCTCATTAGTTCACATTTAAAGTTGAAATTCAGCTTTTGTAGTTTGGGTGGTGGGGGGTGGTGGTGGTTGGGGACCTCCTGCATTAATCACAGCTCTCTGCTTCACACCACCTGGTGGGATTTGCTCTGTAAATCTGACCAATGCCGAGCCGCGACTCCAAACGTTTCTTCAGATGTTGACGTAGTGTTTTTGAAGCTGGACACTTTGTCTCTAGAGCAGAGTGAACAACCAACCTTGATCTTGTCATCTTTATCTGACACAAACTCAAAATATTTCCTGTATTTCAGCTAGAAAACATACATCTCTCTCCTCCCTCCATTGTTTACGTTTGTGTCGTGTTTTACACGTGACTTGTCCTCATGATGAAAACGTGACTTTATTGTCTCATAGACCAGATGTCACTCCCCGAGACATAAGAAGAAAGCAAAAATAAATCTTTTTTTAGGAACAATGACAAAAATAATAACACACAGTGACTCGGATCAGTAACTTTAATCTGATTACTGGATTGGAAACAGTAACGTGTTAGATTACTGTCAAAAGTGGTCAGATTAGAGTAACGTGTTAGTGACATCACTGGTAGTGACATCATACCCCATGCTAATATAGAGCCCCACCCCTGACCCTGAAAAAAGAGTGACTTTATTGTTTCACTTAAACACAAATCTTTATAATCCGATGGATAAACGTAAGACGTGAGTTCAGTCCGACTTTAATGGAACAACACAGAAGTTCTGCTGGAGACTAAAACTGCTATTTAGAGGACACATCAATGCGTTAATGCATGGGACTGAATTATGCCTGGTTATTCTGCATCACATTAAAACACCACCTGATTTCTTGTTCCTTCTCCACCTTTTCTTTCACACAAGATGTTGAATCCTGTCCAAAGCCTCTAAGATTCAGTGTTTTTTTTTTCACCTCCTCCCACAGTGGTCAGCAGCGCTTGGCTCGAGACCTTGTTATCAGCTATTGATGCTTTACCAAAAGAAACCATCAGACAAGAGGTAATGAGAACTTTCTTCACACTTCCTTCACACTGTTGAACGCTGCAGATCTGCCGATTATAGAACGCAGGAATGAGCTAAGACGTGACCGCCGCTGTGGTGTGATGATGTTCGCAGATTCTGAGCCCGCTGGTATCCAAAGCCCAGCTCTCGCAGTCTGTACCGGCTCGTCTGGCCAGCTGTCGCATCCTGGGGAAGGTGGCTGCCAAATTTGAGTCATCAGTGTGAGTCTCCTGTTAGTGTGAAATAAGAGCGTGCGTTTGAGGGATGAATGTGTGCATCAATTGTTGTCTGATTTTTTTAGTAAGACCTATAATAAACTACATGTTTTGAAAATTGTATAATTTTTGGTGATATTTAATTTTTTTAAGGATAGAAATGATGATGTCATGCTGTAATAGGAAAACAATCAACAACCAGGTGGTGTGATGAAGCAGAGCTAGTGCCACACCCCCAAAGCTGATTACTTTTTTTTATAACAGAGAGAGTGGGTGGGGACAGGTGAGAAGCTGATGGTGGAAGCACATAAGAGTGTGTAGTTGAAGGTGGTTGAGGGGGTGAGGGTGGAGGTGGGTAAGAGTATTACGGTAAATGTGGGTTAGAAGTTGAGGGTGAAAGGGAGGCGATGGAGAGGTGAAGAGTGAAGATGAATGAGATGGTGAGGGTGGAGGTGGCTAAGAGGTTGAGAGTGGAGATGAATGAGATGGTGAAGGTAACGATGAGTGAAAGGTGAAGAGTGGAGATGAATGAAAGGTGAGGGTGGAAGCAGGTGAGATGATTATGGTGGATGTGGGTTAGAGGTTGAGGGTGAAGTCAGGTGAAAGGATAAGAGGTGAAAAGTGGAGATGAATTAAAGGGTGGAGGTGGCTGAGAGGTTGAGAATAAAGATGGGTGAGAAGGTGAAAAGTGGAGATGAATGAGAGGGTGAGGGTGATGGTGGTGAGAGGGTGAGAATGGAGATGGATGAGAGGGTGAGGGTGGAGGTGGGTGAGATGATTATGGTGGATGTGGGTTAGAGGTTGAGGGTGGAGTCAGATGAAAGGGTGAGAAGGTGAAGAGTGGAGATGAATGAGAGGGTGAGGGTGATGGTGGTGAGAGGGTGAGAATGGAGATGGATGAGAGGGTGAGGGTGATGGTGCTGAGAGGGTGAGAATGGAGACTGATAGGAGGGTGATGAGGTGGTGTGATAAAGCTGATTATTGTCAGCTCTCTGTTTATGTGCAGCCATCCACGGTCTGCTGTCTACGTCTCTGTGAACAATCGGTTACTATAGAAACGCTAACGAATAAGAAGGAGTGCAGTAATATAAACCTGCACTACTGTCAGAGCTGCTGTTATAGAAAACTAATCAACACCATCTGACCAATCAGAACCCAGCATTCATGTAGTGGAATAGTGAACATCACTGATCGTTTGTTGTTGTGTCGTTGTGTTGTCCTGCGCAGGATGAAGAAGGACCTGCTCCCTCTGGTCAGGTCGTTGTGTCAGGACGTGGAGTACGAGGTGCGCTCCTGCATGTGTCGCCAGCTGGAGAACATCGCCAGGGGAATTGGGTAAAACGATAAATACAAGAAAGGAAGAGAGAGAGAGAGAGAGAGAGAGAGAGAGAGAGAGAGATAAAAGAGTCAAAATCGAACATAAACATGATTATATAATGTTTACTAAGTATTATTAAATGTAAATCAGTGTTTCAGAGCCTTTTGTACTTGTCCCTGTAATCATTTACAAAAACAGAAATGATAATAATAATAATAATAATAAGAAGAAGAAGAAGATATATAAAATAAGCACCAATAAACAAAGTCTGCATCCGAAATGGCACACTTAAATACTACCTACTAGCTCGGAGCGAGTATATAGTATTTAACCACTAATCTAGTATACACTTCCAGTATGCGAGCATGTAGTATGCACACCACCTCTTGGACACTCTTGATCCGCCATCTTACCAAAAACCTTTGACCCGTGATGTCACACCGTAATTATACACACAATAATGATTTATAGTTTCAATTTAAATTAACTTTAAATTTGGTTTGTAATTAAAAATGTTCCTCAGCTCCGCCTACGCTGATCATCATAAACACTCTACATCTGGTTTACAGATAAAAACAGGCTCTACTAGAAAATCTCTCCTGACCTGGTGGGACATCCGGGAACCTTTCACATACCACCTGATACTACATCTTGCCGCATACTAGATTCACATACTTGTATGGGAGTATGCCGTTTCGGATGCAGCCTAAGTTTCTACTGCTTTTCCAACCGGTGCTGGGTGATATAAAGACGCAATACTGACAGTCAAAGTGGGTAAAAATGTGAGGATGGAGTCCTGCGGGGGGTGAGGGTGGAGACGGGTGAGAAGGTGGAGGTGGGTGAGGACGGAGGTGGGTTAGTTTGAGGGTGAAGAAGGATGAGAGGGTGAGGTTGGAGTGGGTGAGAGGTTTAGGGTGAAGCCGAATAAAAAGGGTAAGGGTGGGGTTGGATGAGGGCTGAGGGTGAAGACGAATAAGACGTTAAGGGTGGAGACAGATGATAGGGTAAAGGATGGAGGCAGCAGAGAGACTGAGGGTGGTAAGTAGTTGAGAGGGTGAGGTTCAGGGTAAGCTCATAGTGGAATCAAATGGAAGGGTAAGTGTAGAGATGAATGAGGGTGAGGGTGGAGGCAGGTGGAAGGCTGAGGCTGGAGATGGATAAGAGGGCGAGAGTGAGGACAAGTGAGACTGTTCTCCATATTTAACTATCTAACTAAGCCACTATCAGGTTTGTTACATTGGGTGTTGGGGGGTGGGGGGGTGGGGGCGTATGTGGCATATTCTCCCACACTATTGGTTGTTGTGCATGTCAGTCAGGCTTCTATACGCCTTTTCTCTGACTTCCTGTTTCAAAAGGAAACACTTAATTGTGCTGAATCTGGTCATGTCTTTGGTAAAGGACGTTTATTCAACTGTCTAACAGTCTAACAGGAAGAATGAGGAGTTAAGAGGTGTGGTTATCTCATGGACAATCAGAGCTCCACCCACAACAATCAGAGCTCCACCCACAACAATTAGAGCTCCACCCACAACACAAAATCAAAAACCTAGTGGGGAAACAAACACACTGGATAAATTATGTAAAGTAAAGTCTGAATGCATTCAGTTTAATTCAGCAGTTAGATCACTAATGAATGCTAATGAATGCTAGGCTAGCTGCTAGCTGAATCCAAAGACGTTAGCATGTAGTTAGTTTCTCTTACAGAATTCGACACATTTCTGTATTCACTCGAGTGCTCGGCCCTGTTCAGAATACACACCACCTGTGTTATGAATGCATGCAGGACACATCCTGTGCACTTCAATTTACTTCGAATAATAAACGACAATGCACGTTTTTAACGTTAATGACGTGATTTTCTGTTCCAGACCGGAGCATACAAAGGCCGTGGTGCTGCCGGAGTTGGTGGAACTGGCACGTGACGAGGGCAGCACCGTCAGACTGGCAGCCTTTGACACCATCATCAACCTCCTGGAGATGTTCGACAACGGTGAGAGACATCATTGGTTTATTTCAGTTATAACCGGCGAGTTACAGAAGGAAATCTGAATCCCAGACTGTCCTCTTTGTGCACTTCGCCACAGATGACAGGACACGTGTCATATTCCCGCTGGTGAAGACGTTCTGTGAGAAGTGCTTCAAAGCTGACGAGGCAGTGCTGGCATCACTGTCCTTCCAGTACGGCAAACTGTGTCACGGCCTCTCAGGTGAGCCACCCTGCACACCTGATACCGATCATCACGACTTTATTTTAGCATGCGATGATGACGATGATGATGCCGACTCTGAATCTGAGTACAGTCTGAATTTAAGCTCTGACTTCCTGACAATCCAATCTGTGTATAAAAGCCTCTGCTGGAGAACTTCTGATCTCTCATTAAATACCCCTTCTGTCTTTGATTACACACAAGATCTTCTCTAGATCAGTTCTGATCATAAGTCTGACTCTCCCACACAGCGTCTTTCACAGAGGAGCAGCATCTCTGGTTCCTAGAGTTCTACAAGAAGCTGTGCTGCCTCGGTCTGCAGCACGAGAACGGACACTGCGAGAGCCAGCCCTACCCTCTGGAACTGGAGAACAAGTACGCGCTGGTGCGCCGCAACTGCGCCTACAACTTCCCGGTGAGTGACGCAAACCACTGACACCTCACACGTCTATATTTTGATCCCAAAAATACCTTGTCGAAGTACAAAGTCCGCGACAGGATGCCATTAAACAGGCCGTGCTTCACGTCCTCCTCACCTCGATCCGAGCCGAACTGAAAAGCGCACTTTGACGCGCTTTGAAACTGCGCAGAAAGGAACGCTCAGAGACCCGCTGTGACCGAAGACGCTTTGATCCGTGAGCTCGGCGGAGGAAATGAGACCTGTATCTCCGCCATCTGCCTCTGCTGAAGAGTGCCACTTTCTGCTCTGTTTATTAATAGACACTCTGCATCTGTGTGCTTCCTGGGAACACAGTAATGTAGAACGTACCTCAGAGTTATACTTAATGCTAATGTTCAGAAACTTTCACTTGGTTTCATAAACAGCCAATGAGATTTAGTAAAGACAGACTTATTATTTTTTTATCCATTTTTAGTTACATTCTGTGATGTGAAACATCTATAAAACAAAGTAGCTTAGTAAATTATAAGATCACAAGTTTGTGGACACTTGATCATCACAGGTGTCCCTGTTTTCTGTAATAATTAGCTCCACATTTCTGATGTAGCAAGTGAACAGTCCGTTCTGCCTAAGCCTCTGTCTGAGCCTCTTTTTAAATCCCAGTCTGTGCCTCTGTCTGAACCTATGTTTAAGACTGTCTGAGCTTCTGTCTGTCTCCTCTGCCATATGGGGTTGTGACGTGTGGTGACGGTGACACTCTGCCCGCTGTGACTCTGTAGTCCACTCGGTCTGTGACACTATGACACTGCAGTCATTTGTATTTAGATACACTTCAGTTCAATTCGATTTAACGACGTATGCAGTGAACTGGGTGTCTGAGCCTCTGAGCCACCCTAAGGATAAAAGTCCAGATCCGTCACTGGTGATCCCTCCACTCATGACCATAGTTTAGTCTTGCTACAGTTGTGTATTTGATTATGCATATTGTGCTACATGGCTGTGCTCTGATCTTCTTATAATCCTAATTGCTCACTTTGACCACAGGCCATGGTGTTATTTGCTGACCCAAACCACTTCCTGTCTGAGCTGTACCGAACCTTCTCCAGCCTCTGTCACGATCCTGAGATCTCAGTGAGGCGCACGGCTGCCGAGGGGTTCCATGAGGTAGAGAATCACACTTCTGCTTTATATAAGACACCTACAGTATGGTTTTATTGTCATATAAATACACAAGTCAGGATGTCATAGGCAGAAAAGTTAGCTAGATAACAGGCAACTATTAGGTATTGTTTCTATGATAATGCTAGCTAACGGGCTTGCTAGACAAAGGATAACCTGAAAAGCATTAAATACACCACACACACGTGACAACACGCATGTAAACTGTTCACACTGAAAGGGAAACCCTTCCGTGTTGCTTGTGTGTCACATGATTTCTTTGGAGGGAAACCGAGTACTTGGTATCTTCATCAAATTTGCAGATATATATACTAGAGATGCAACATATGATGGTGGTGTTGCCATGGCAACAGTGAAAAGCTGCATGACTGTTTACATTAAATGTGCAGTGACTCATGGTCTGACTGTTCTTCACACCAACGTGTAAACGCTGTATAACTCGGCGTTCACACACGCGCGCACACGCGCACACACACACACACACACACACACACACACACACACACACAATGTGTAAGGGTTAAACATTATAACTGAACTCCACACTTCTCTTTCTCTACACTTTTCTTCCACAGGTGGTTAAACTGCTGGGTCCGAATGTGCATTATGTACAGAAAGAGCTGATCACCTTACTGCAGGATGACTCATTAGAGGTGGGACCTGTGTGTGTGTGTCCTGTAAGACACATGCTTCCGTTCACACTTTCATGTGTGTGTGTGTGTGTGTGTGTGTGTGTGTATGTGATTCACTGCTGTCACTCCTCTGCCAAATGGGGTTGTGACATGTGGTGACGGTGACACTCTGCCCGCTGTGACTCTGTAGTCCACTCGGTCTGTGACAGTATGACACTGCAGTCATTCATATTTATATACACTTCAGTTCGATTCGATTTAACGACTGTGTATGCAGTGACCTGAGTGTCTGAAAATTTGTCTGCACCTTTGAGCCTCTGTCTGAGTCTCTGTCTGAGTCCTGGTCTAAACGTCCGTCTGAGCCTCTGTCTGAGAATCTTTTTGAGTCCTGGTCTAAACGTCTATCTGAACCTCTGTCTGAGAATCTGTCTGAGTCCTGGTCTAAATGTCTGTCTGAGCCTCTGTCTGAGAATCTGT
>JAOVVF010000034.1:11797404-11805012 GCA_028565595.1 Duopalatinus emarginatus | reverse complement strand
CAGTGGTCAATAAGTCACGTCACTTCAAAAGGCTTCGAGCACAAACCATGATCAAGACCCTGCTGACTCAGTCACGTCTGGACATTTCTCTAGTCATTAAAATAATTAATTAACAAACATGGTATAAAAGGTCACCTTTGTTTCAGTTAGCAGAATCAGCAGATACCAGGATGTAGATACTCATAGTGTGGAACCTTCATTATTAAAACATCAGCTGGAATATAATCTGATAAACACTGTGCCAAAATGGCTCAGCATTTCTAGCTTCATTAAGCTTTAAAGTCCTGGATTATGGATTATTTAGGTACAGTAAATCTAATATAAATGAGATGAGGAGATCAGGCAGGTTATAGACGTTTAGTGGTCATAAAAATGACAGCGAATTTTTTATACATTATATAAAAAATGTTTTTTTAATAGGCGGTTGATTTTTTTTTAAATACATGAAACAAATTCCTTCGTGTTTATATCCATTTATCCAAACATCAGTATTGGCACTAGGTGACCTCAGAACCTTGACATGAGATGCTGAAACTTCTCAGAGACATCACAAAGTCATTGTTAGCTAGCCATTGGGATTTGCTGAGTAGGGACATTCCCTCTGCTGCTGGGGGTGTCGATGTTGGGATCGTCATCCACCTGGTAGCACTTCCCCAGGTTCTTGATGATTTTGAAGTTATAGCGAGCTGTCTCAGCAACGCTGTTCTCCAGAAGCCAGCCTTCTGATTCAGAGTCAGGGTTTCCTAGCTTCAGCAAGTTCTCCATGGAAGTCTGGAGGTAACGGACTCCTGTGAGCACAGCAAGCTGTAGAAGAAAAAGGAAAAGAGAATATCACATGACAACTTTGTGAACTGACTGTTTACCTAATTTATCTAATATATCCTGATCTTAAACTTGTCCACCAATTGTAATATGATAATCAATGTTATACATGCCACCTGTCAGTGGATTAAATATTATGGCTGATCAACATCTTCTGACCTGATTTTAACAGTGCTGAATGATGTAATGTACCAGACCTCAAAGAGCCAGATGATAAGCACGATGAAGCCAATGGACTGCATGATGTGGGTGTAGTAATCCAGCAGTGCTTGTCTGCAGCCCTTCTGGTTCAGGTTGAGTTCCTCAGTCTGATAGTCATAGTTGTAGTGCCCAGAGCTGTTGGTAATTTGGTTCTGGATGCAGGGCCGAGGGGAGTACAGGTTACAGCAGCTGAAGGGCACTGCATCCAGAAGGTACTTCCCCTCCACGTTACTTCTCTGCCGACTAAGTGGAAGAGGAAGCAGAACGTGATCGTTGGCTTTAGATGTGGATTACAAAATTATTATTTATGTCATTATCTAATCATTTAATGAGCACCGGCTCTGTGTTTTCTGTACTCTCTGTCTTCTCTGTGTTCTCTGTGCTGTAAGTGTTCTCTGTGCTCTGTCTTCTCTGTGCTTGCTGTGTTCTCTGTGCTTTCAGTATTCTCTGTGTACTCTGTGCTCTCTGTGCTCTAATTGTTTTCTTTGCTCTCTGTGTTCTCTGTGCTCTAAGTGTTTTCTGTGCTCTCTGTGTTCTCTGTGTTTTCTGTGCTCTCTGTGTTTTCTGTGCTCTCTGTGCTCTTTGTGTTCTCTGTGCTCTCTGTGTTCCCTGTTTTCTGTGCTCTTTGTGTTCTCTGTGCTCCCTGTGTTCTCTGTATTCCGTGTTTTCTGTGTTCTCTGTATTCCTTGTTTAATGTGTTCTTTGTGTTCTCTGTGCTCTCTGTTCTCTGTGATTTCTGTGCTCTTTGTGTTCTCTGTAAGTAAATAAATCAAAAGATTCAGTTTCCATCTGATTCAGAAAGCAAACCAAACCCAAGATAAGCAAATTAATCAAATAATCAATTCCCCATCAATTAAAAAACTATGGAAATGAGAATATAAATAAAAAAAAACACTTTCTCTCTGATTTTGAAAAAATCCATTTAATTTTCCATTTGATTTAAGAAACATTCTAAACCAAAGAGTAAACAAATCAAGAGAATCAATTTCCCATGGTGAATGAAATGAATCAGATGAATCAAAGGGATCTGTTTCCCTCTAATTCAGAAAACAAACTAAACCAAACAGCAAATAAACTAACTAAGCAAAATAGAATATGAATCAATGAATCAATCAATTTCCATGATGTATAAAATGAATCAAAAGAATTAGTTGTCCTCTGACTTAGAAAAACATTCAAAGTCAAATAAATAAATAAATAAATAAATAAATAAATAGGTTCTACTCACTCCATCACTTCACTGCTGGTCATGTCCAGGTACTGGTTACTGATCCACTGGATGTGGAACCAGTCTCTAAACCCATCATTTCCACAGCACTGGAACTGGATCTGCAGTAGATCAATGCTTTGTTTGATGTAACAGTGCCCAGGCAGGTCCGTGTCCTTGTAGTAGCGCATGGCGTCCTGCAGACCTGTAAAGAGAGCCACTTCCAGGTCTCTGTGCATGTTGTAGCACATCAGAGCTCCCACCAGGATACAGAAGGTGAAGAAGAAGGTACAGATGATGTACGGCAGCATGAGGATTTTCCAGTGCAGGAACTTGTCGGCATCCACGCACTCGTAGCAGATCTTCCCACCCATAAAGTTGATCCCGCAGGCAGCCAGGCCCACGGTAATCAGCATGTTTGGCACGGAATGGATCTCGTCCGTCATGAGCTCTCGTCTTTTTTGGATCTCCACTTTTAAGAAAACGCCCAGGCTGAAGAGGACGAGGCCCGTAATCACAGAGACCCAATTCAGAACCCATAGAGCCTGAGCCAGCTGGTCTCGACTTGTCTTAGTTAAGGTCACCTTTAAGACCGCCATTTCATTGGAGATATTAGGGCATTAGGTCTGTGTGTGTGTGTGTGTGTGTGTGTGTGTGTGTGTGTGTTGGTGGGAGAGGGTTAAGATACGGTCAGCATGGCAGAAAAGGTTCTAGAGGTCCCGCGTAATCAGATTAGTCAAGGTATTTTTACTCTCCTCCTGACAGCTTGAGCAAACCAAGATGGAGAAAAACACAGGAGTATGTCATGCTGTTATATGAACATAATCAACGTCAGTGTGGTGTGATCAAGCCAAGTCACTGATACCAACCAGAAGCTGATTATTTCCCCATAACAGCGCCCATAATAAACACAAAAACTTAAACTATGACTGATACAAATACTGACACTGGAGACTCCTTCCGTAAATAAATCTCATCACATACATAAAACATCTCCAAAGCAACATATTTTGCGAGGCTCGTCTGCCGTGCATGTCTCTGGGAACGAGCTGTTACTGTAGAAACGATGAGAACCGTCTGTTACTATAGGAACCATAACGTATTAGAACGTGCACTACAATCAGAGCTGTTGGTATAGACAACTAATCAACACCTTCTGACCAATCGGAATCCAGGATTCAGCAGCGCTGTGGTGTACGGTTACAGAACGAAGCATTCTGCATGGAGCATTTCAATGCAGACACATACCTCCGTTTCCCTGGTGTTGCCATTCCCTTTAACAAGATACAGAGATCTGTGTAGTCGATTTTCAGATGTTCCTACGTCTCTTTTTCACGCTGTTCATTGTTGATATATTTTCAGCCGATCACACAGAGAGACGGACGGAGCAGTAGCCTGCCTCAAAGCCACGTAATCAGCTTATCATCAGGATATAATGGAAAAGCGCCAGACTGCCCCCACCAATACAACACCAGAAGGAATACACTGAAGTGCAAGAAAAAAATTAGCCTACGCAAAATACACAGGCTGGTTGTGGCTCCATAACAGTATGGGGTTTGATTAGCTAGTATTCCACATGTGACCCTGGTACATCTCCAGACGTCTCTGACAGGTGAACACTTTGTGTGATTAGTTCCGCCTGTTCATGTCCTGTATTCATTCTGATTGGTTTGTCCTCTTCTAACAGGACAATGTTCCACCAAATACGTTTAGAGACACCAGATTATGGTCAGAGGAACACTCATCTGAGTTTGGGGATTAGTCATTCACACCTAAGATACCAGATCTCAAGGTTATTGAACAAGTCTGGGACGTCATGTGACATGCTGTGGAACATAGAAATCCTCCACCCCAGAATACAACAGAATTGTGGAGCGTTCTGCAGGAAGTCTGGTGTTCATTACCTACAGAATATCTGTGGGGGGACATACTAAGTATTAGACTGGTGCACCAGTTTTTCTAGCATTTCAGTCTATTTTCCTGTATGTCTACTCCAGGTGCACACATTCCTGGAATGTGACCTCCGCATTTAACCCATCCGTGCAGTGAAAAACACACCAGTGAACACTAGGGGGTAGTAAACACACCTGCCCGGAGCTGGGGGCAGCCGCAAACTCTGGTGCCTGGGGAGCAGTTTGGGGGTTAAGTGGTCACTTCAGTCGAGAGTCACCAATGAACACACCTGTTCCCTACCAACCTTGTTTGTGTGATACTGTCCTCTTTGTACCACATGGTGGCATCAGAGGCATGGAAATGTGCGGAAGAGCCACTCAGACTCCTAAACACACCTCATTACAAATGACTTCAGAGAACTGATTCCCTAAGACTGTTCCCTCAATGAGGAGAACTGTGCGGTTTGATTAATTTGATTCGTCATTCAGAGCTTCAGAGACTCACTTCATTACGCTGTTATAATGTTTAAGAAGGAGCTTGTGAGGGTAAAACTAGTCAGAGCTCCACAAGATCCAAAGATTACTAACATTATAAGAAGCAAGGAAATTTGTAGATCTATTTATAAAAGATTCTTTTTGTTAGTATATGGTGTATTGTCTGTAAATAACATGAACACTGAAGTACCAGAAAAACTGATACATCATTCTAATATTTGGTAGGTCTCCCACAGGTTGTAGAAATACGACAGGGCATGGACTCCACACGTTAGCGGAAATTTTCATAGGCAATGAACACCATACTTCCTGCAGAATGCTCCACACTTCTGAGATCTGGTGATTTAGGTGAGAATGACTAAACCCCCAAACTCAGATGAGTGTTCCTTTAACCATAATCTGGTGCCTCTAGACGTGTCTGGTGGTCCATTGTCCTGTTAGAAGAGGACAAACCCATCAGAATGAATATAGGACATGAACTGGTGGAACTCACACATAGTGTTTACCTGTCAGAGACGTCTGGAGGTGTCCCAGGGGTGCTTAATTTTGAGCTTTTTCTAAACTTTTTTTTATTACTCTTCAGCTTATTAACAGAGGCCAAAATTGGCTGATATTTGGAGCTGTTCATAATCTCCTCCACCTTGACTAAAGCCCCAGGTCCAGCTGAAGGAAACCAGACCTAGGGCATAATGTTGCCACCACCATGTCTTCGTGCTTTTTTGCTGCCTTTATGTAGATTTCTGCAGAAGGTAGCTGTTTTAGAAAATGTTTTCCTTTATAAGAAAAGCCCAGACATGTAAAGAATACAAGAGATGCCTGCTGTATGTACAGACAAGTTTTCTTCTTGTCTTTTTATCAGTTCTGGAGGGACGTCCAGTTCTTGGTAATGTCACTGTTGTGCCATATTTCATCCACTTGTTGATGACCATCTTCACTGTGTTCCATGGTATATACCCAGTGCCTTAAAAAATTTGTTGTACCCTCCTCTTGACTGATCTTTCAACATTTTTCTTTTGCTTTTGGTGGACGTAGGTTTTTGCGAAACATAATAAGCCTTAATTCAACAACACAGTGAAGTGTTTACGGTTTAGTGATGTGTTCCGTGGGGTGACTTGAAAAACATTTAAACTATGCCATAACCAGAAAGAGACAGGTTTGTCTGCATACTCGGAGAATGACTGGTAAGAGAAATGAGGAATGAGATCACCTCGTCTATAACCTGACACACAGAGGTTTAGTCCTCACTTCATGTAGCTAACCTACTCCGATTTCATGTTTACACAGCACTGAAAGACGCCTGCTTTCTAATCCTTCATGTCCACATTAAGCAGTAAATAAGATTTCCTCTGTTAACAGCCCACCAGAGGAATAAACACAAACGACAGGATCGTCTGCTCGAGTCCTCGCTAAACCATCGCCACAGTTTATTGTCCAATCGCTGATGTCATGTGTGGAAGGCGCCAATATTATTGCACCCAACGTGACCATATGGCCCTGTTTAATCTAAATGAATCTGATTAAAGAGCACAATTCTATAAAGAATCACTACCACATCACGCTGATAGGTCACGATCAGGGCAGTGTCACAGATATAAACATATACAATCTCGCTATCAGAACAACACTCGTGAGCATTAGCATGAATATAATATCGGAGCAGGTTAATGTGGAGATTATAATGCATTATAAACCTGTAGAGAAGGAGAAACAAGACATATTCCGTCCACAGTGGAGTCTTTGTGTTCCGCCTGGTTCCTGGAAACGTTAATCGCATTTATTAGCCAAACGTCCTGTTGATGAGTGCAGCAGAAAAATGTTTAATTTCATGTTAAATGTGCTACAGAGGATAATCAGGTTAGAGCCGAGGTCCTGTTTCCTCTCCGTTTGCCCACGGACTCTGAACTCCTGTTCTCACAGGAGGTAACAGGAAACATGTGAGAACGAGGAGAAGACACCTGTATTAACACAACACAGGTCAACATAGCGAAGTGCAACAGCAAGGAGGTCAAATACAGATATAATAAAATACATTAATAATCAGTGAGACAGAAAAAGAATTTTAAAAGGACAAAAAACAAGACTTGATATTACAGAAGCTGAAAAACATTAAATACATGAAATAAATAATAATAATAAAAAACATTACAATACAAATCCAGTAAATGTATAAAAATTATTATTATTATTATAATTATTAAATAAATAAATAAATGTTAACTTAATTTAAAAAGCATAAATAAATAAATAAATAAATAAATAAATTCATGAGTGTATTTAAATCCTAAATATAAATAAACAAAATTTAATTACAATAAAATGAATATATTAAATAAATTAATAGAATAGATAAATAAAAAAGTCAAATAAATAAATAAATTACAACAAACAAACAAACCAAAAATATATAAAACAAAAATAACTAAAATGTGATTTTTAAAAATTGTACAAATATTCTCAAATTGTCCAGGGTTTAATAAAATATAGTACATTAACTATTTGGGAATTCAGATATTTTGATAGCGCCTGTGTTTACATTTGACTTTAGATCCTCAATGACTGCCTGAAGTCTGAAACCCATCACCATCAACAAGCACTGAGTTTCATCAGCTGCTGTTTCCTTGTGGATTTTTCATGGTTCAAAGTTTTATTTGTCACGTACATAGTCATACAAGGTACAACCTGCGATGAAATGCCATTCAGTTTTATCTTTAGTTCAGTTGTGCTGAGGTCATGTGACTGACTCAGTCATTTAAGAACAGTTTCTTTATCTGTATCTGTACTGTGACGTTTCAGTTGGACTGAATCAGAGCAGTAGATCGATACTGTCGATACGTCTATCAGCAGTCACATGATCAGTTAACACCAGTGACGTAGTTCCACTGGAGACATGTGTGTCTATGCTATAATAGTGCCTCCACTATGTCAGACAGTCGATGTGGTATGACTTGGATCATAATCTCTTCTTTTCCTTCACCATACTCTTCTCTTTCC
>JAOVVF010000034.1:11742951-11767126 GCA_028565595.1 Duopalatinus emarginatus | reverse complement strand
TACACCTCCACCTGCCACACCTCTACACTTACTATACCTCCACCTGCCACACCTTTACACTTACTACACCTTCACCTGCCACACCTCTACACTCATTAGACCTCTACACCCACTTCACCTCCATCTGCCACACCTCTACACTTACTACACCTTCACCTGCCACACCTCTACACTTACTACACCTCTACATTTACTACACCTCCACCTGCCACACCTCTACACTTACTACACCTCCACCTGCCACACCTCTACACTCACTACACCTCTACACTCACTACACCTCTACACTTACTACACCTCCACCTGCCACACCTCTACACTCACTACACCTCTACACTTACTACACCTCCACCTGCCACACCTCTACACTCACTACACCTCCACCTGCCACACCTTTACACTTACTACACCTCCACCTGCCACACCTCTACACTTACTACACCTTCACCTGCCACACCTCTACACTCACTACACCTCTACACCCACTACACCTCCACCTGCCACACCTCTACACTTACTACACCTCCACCTGCCACACCTCTACATTTACTACACCTCCACCTGCCACACCTCTACACTTACTACACTTCCACCTGCCACATCTGTGCACTTACTACACCTCCACCTGCCACACCTCTACACTTACGACAGCTCCACCTGCCACACCTCTACACTTACTACACCTCTACATTTACTACACCTCCACCTGCCACACCTCTACACTTACTACACCTCCACCTGCCACACCTCTACACTTACTACACCTCTGCCTGCCACACCTCTACACTTACTACACCTCCACCTGCCACACCTCTACACTTACTACAGCACAGCCAGCCACACCTCTACACTTACCACACCTCCACCTACAACACCTCTACCCCTGCTACACCTCTGCACCCACTACAGCTCCCCCACTACACCTCTACAACTGTTCCATCTTTGCCCGCCACACCTCTACACCCACTACACCTTTACACTCACTACACCTCTACACCTGTTACACCAATACACCTGCTGCACTTCCACCCAGAACGTTTCTATACATCCTACACCTCTACCAACTATACCTCTACTCCTGCTACACTTCCACCTGCAACGCCTCTACTGTATCCCTACTACATCATCACCTGCCACACATCTATGCATTCTTCAGCTCCACCCACTACACCTCTACACCTGCTACAACTCTACCCGTTACACCTTTAAACTCAATACACCTCCACAGCTGCTACACCTCCCACTGCACCTCTACACCCATTATACCGTCTTAACTACTCTACCTCCACCGACTATACCCTCTACACCATTACACTCATTATACCTCTACAACCACTATATCGACACCCACTCCACCCACTATAACCCAGTTCTGGTGGTAGTGCATTACCCAGTTGGAGTATTGTTAACAATTTTCTTAGCTAATTAGCTGACTCATGCTAACTGGACTGAAGAGTAAATCTCTGCTTGTTTCTGTGTTTGTTGCTTTTTTCTTTTGTACCCGTCATGAGGATGTGTTTTTGATACAGAAGTGCTTTGTGGTCTCTGAGTCCCTCTAGAGGAGACCATCTCCACCTTGATCTCCAGTTGATCTCCAGACTTAAGAGCTTTTCACAGATACGGCCTTAAAGTTTTCCTGCAGTTTAATGCATCACTGCTGTCAATCTCCTGAAGCAGGTCAGACGGAGATAAACTCTGAACCCAGACAACACAAGTTCTCAACAGTCTGCTTCTCTGTAAAACGTGTGGAGAATAAGCTCAGACATTTTGTTTTCTATCAAAAAAGGCACAAGATGATTTTGCTATAGTTTAAATGGAGGTTGAGGACATTGGCGGTGTTTACACTGGGGCCATTACAAACCAGTAAAGGACATTAAAGGCCTTTGACACTGTGAGACTGTATTGACCAGTAGAGACCATTACAGACCATTAGAGACCAGCAGAAATCATTAGAGACCGTCGGTTCAGGGATCAGAGTAGAGATCACTGGAGACATTGAATGCCAGGAGAAATCATCAAAGACCATTAGAGGTCATTAGAGACTGTATAGATTAGTAGAGACCATTACAGACCAGTATAGACCAGAGGAGACCATTAGAAACCATCAGAGACCAGCTGAGATCAGTGGAGACTGGTAGAGATGACTGAAGTCTAGTAGAGACTATTAGAGATCAGTGGAGACCATTAAAGATGATTAGTGACCATCAGAGACCAGTATAGATCAGTAGCAACCAATATAGACCAGGGGAGACCATTAGAGACTATTAGAGACCAGTATAGATCAGTAGAAACCAGTATAGACCAGGGGAGACCATTAGAGACCAAGACACGACTGAGGTGCCCTTGAGCAAGGCACCTAACTCCCCTGGGCGCTATTTGGGGCTGCCCTCTGCTCTGGGCAAGTGTGTTCACTGCCCCCTCGTGTTCTGGTGTGTGTGTGTGTGTGTGTGTGTGTGTGTGTGTGTGTGTGTTTCACTGCACGGATGGGTTAAATGCGGAGGTCACATTCCTGTGTGTGCAAACACAGTAGGCAAATAGTTCACGTTCTTTTTTTCTGGAGATGTACCAGGGGTCCCATGGAATGGCAGCTAAACAAATCTATTATGGAGCTACCACTAGCCTGTGTATTTTACATTGCTCGTTTGGACCAGTTTCTCTGGTGTTTCAGTGTATAAAAAACACAGAAATCAAGTCAGGTAAGTTAATACAGGAATAAATAAATTTAAATTATTTTGAAATAAAATACACTCACACATTAAAATATGCAGGTGATGTCATTTACCTACCTGTAATAATTCAGTAGTAAATAATGGTCTGTTCTGGATCAGGTAATATTTTATTTGATTTGGTTTTGTTTCGAGATTTTCAGTAATTAAAATGATGAACGGTGGAGGTGTGTAACACACACCGGTGAGTTTAATCATCTGGAGGAGTCAGTTGAAGTGCGTAACTGCGTTGAAGTGACTCGGAATACCGGGAACTTTCTCCAGGGCTAAATATGATCCTCTTGGATCTGTTGAGCGAAACATCAGCAATAAAATGAGAAATGAAATGTTTGTGAAATGTGTAGCTCTAGACCGTCATGGTTGCCACATCTGTCATTTTCACCTCCGGCGTTTCTCAGCTCCATATTCAGTACGTGTTAAGGATTGACTCTGTAACACCTATACGCTTACTGTCCTGTTCTTTATCCTGGTCTGAAGTTCAGGGAGGCTCCAGTCTGAGTTCTTAGAGGGAAAAGAGATTTAACAGGTGGCTGCGTCTTGTCAGAGTTCAGTCTAGCGTGTCGGGCTGGTGGGTGAACATGATGCGCTCTGGAAAGATATCTCAATCTCTTATACAATTATAGCGAGGTTGCTTTTCAGGCTGAGAGAATCATGTGCATGTGCATGCATGAGAGGTGAGAACACGGCTTTGTCCCCAGACGTGGCTCCACATGCCAATAAAAACCCTCCTCCTTCCTCTTGGTCTTTTTTTTCTGAACCCTTGTTCTTGTGTGATTGGCCTCCTCCCTCCTCCTCCTCCTCCCTCCTCCTCCTCCCGCCTCATCCTCCTCTCTCCTCATCCTCGGCATGCCGCGCTCCTTCACGCCTCTGATGGAAATTCAATATTCCTGCCACGGAGAATACAAACTGGCACATGACTGCCGGGACGTGTTTCTCCTCCATGCACTCCGTTTCTAAATTTTTAATGTGAATGTATAATAGCACAATTTGAACAGTGTGTGAGCGTGTGTGAATGTGTGAGCGTGTGTGAATGTGTGAGTGTGTGTGTTTTTTTTTCTATTCACAGCATTATAGGAACTGCTCTTGGGTCATTATCACATATACACACACACACACACACACACACACACACACACACACACACACACACTTGAATCCCCCTGACTGTCTTGCTCCACGTCCTTCACAGAGGCTGTAATTACACAGTGATTCTGCACTCCTGAAGATGCTGCACTGGGTGAAAAATCAGGACGGTTGAGAGTCCACGTGAAAGCAGGACAGAGAGAGAGACAAAGACAGGAAAACATGACAAAGACAAAGCGCCAAAGTTTTCAAATTTCTGCTTCTTACTCAGTTATGCTAAAGTCCACTCTACCTGTGTCTGTGATTGTGACTGTAATAATGAGTATTAAGACCTTCTGACCAATCAGAATCCAGCACACTGATATTTTTACAGGATGCAGCCCATGACACGGTTCACCCAGCTGAGTAATAGTTCAGCATTATTTGATTCATGAAGTTCATTGAAGAATAAACGATCCGAGTTAAGGACAGTTCCTGAAGATGTGGAAAGTCTCTGTGGATGTGTTTGTTATAGAGAAACAGAACATTGTGATTTTTTGCCATAGTTTGTTTTTATTTTATTTTTTATAATTTTTATTATTTATTTTATTCTTTTTT
Source organism: Duopalatinus emarginatus (assembly GCA_028565595.1). NCBI lineage: Eukaryota > Metazoa > Chordata > Actinopteri > Siluriformes > Pimelodidae > Duopalatinus > Duopalatinus emarginatus. The sequence continues at coordinate 11,762,720 of JAOVVF010000034.1, read as the reverse complement.
ACTGATGATCAGCGTGCCATGTGTCTGTAAATGTGTCACAGATGTAAGTGACATTGAGTTACATACAGAACACCAACTACAGACAGATGCATGGATAGACAGACAGACAGACAGACAGACAGACAGACACAGAAGCATGAATGGATGGATGGATGGATGGATGGATGGATGTGTGTGTTGAATGGCTAGATGGTGGCTGGGTGGATGGATGGACAAACAGTGAGATGGACAAGTGGATGGATGTGTGAGTTGGATGGATGGATTAATGGACTAGTGGGTGGGTTGGATGGATGGATGGATGGATGGACGGATGGATGTGTGGTTTGGATGGCTGAGACAGACACATGTAGACAGAGCCACGCAGTGAGTAAGACAGTACACACTAAGACGTATACATACAGACAACCAGGATAGAGAGACAAACAGACAGGCAGACAGACACATTCAGACAGACAGGTGAAAGGATAGATGGACATACAGAGACACTGACAGATGGAGAGACAGTTAAAGAGAAAGACAGAAAAGAGGAAGAAACACATACACACATACATGATCTGAGATTAATATAGTATATATATTAATACAGTGTGTGTGTGTGTGTGTGTGTGTGTGTGTGTGTGTGAGGGTGGTAGTAGTCCAGTTACATTAATATGAGACTGTACACTTCCTGTTCTGCCACATGTGTAGTGTAGTGATTAGTATTCCATGAGTATTCCTTGTAAATCCACTAAAAGCCGATTATTCTGTATTACACATTAATCCTTAGAGATAAAAACAGCCCAGTTTATTATCTACTCCGATTCTGTCTCTCAGTCTGTGACCTCCTCCTGACCTCCATCTGCTCCATGGTTTTCTTTTCCTCAGGGCTGCTCAGAAGCTGAACCTCTCCAAACGGAAGAAGCCTCAGCCTCCTCCTCCTCCGTCCCCGCCCGACCCCGATGAACCCTTCTTCTACACGGAAGGTTTCAGCGCCGCCCTGCAGCTCTCACCCCCACCTGTCCCACCATGCCTGCTCAGGGCGGGGTCAAAGGTCAAAGACAGCCCAGGGATGGGCAAGGTACTGTCACATATCTGTTTCTGCTGTAAATTTTTTCAAACATAGTGATGATGTAATGGAGCTCACAACACTGTCAACATTTGCTTTGGGCTGTAACAATGCGTGACTTTGTCTTGTTGAGCGTAAAAAAAAAAACAACACTCGAGTTGAAGATCGATCTGTAAGAATGTCATCTTGGACAGTTGTCAAGTCGCCATCAAAGACGTCTGTGTCTGCGATGGCTCGGGAGAGAGCAGTTGTCCCAATTCCCAGGGTGATGGAATTTCAAGTAGCTATTTGGGAATACCAGATAGAATTCCTGAATGTGAGGGTTCAGCAGCCAGTGGGAGTGGGAAAACAGGAAAGGTTAAAGGGTATATCGGGGGCAGGTGGATAAGAAGAGCAAGTTTTTATTTTCAGAAGGCCATGAAAAGTTCAACATGACAAAGTAGTGAATCAGGATAATGATGTAATAAGGTCATCTCTCTCTCTCTCTCTCTCTCTATATATATATATACTGTTTCTAAGGCTACACCCACATCATATATATATATATATATATATATGATGTATATATAAAGTATACTAATTTACATAACAAATGTAAACATCGCACAATAAAAAGTAAAATTAAAGCTAAACAAAAGAAGAAAAGACAAAGTAATTTTAAAAGCTTTTTCTTCTTTGATATTATGATCATTATGAATATATGATAAAACTGATAATAATGAATAAGATAAATAAAGCCTAATAATAATAAATAGGAGCAATAATAAATAAAATAGATAAAGAATAGATAACAGATTTGTAATAGTTTTTATTATTATTATTATTAAACATATAGAATATATTGTTATTGTTATAAGACTATGACTCATCAGAAGGTGAAACTCAACAGGTGATTAATCTCAGTATGTCTCTATAAGACGTCCCTATGTAAAAGCACACTCTGATTAAATCATAAACTCCAAAGCTTAAACTGAGCTGTAATTGAATTAGTCATCTTATTCATTACATCACTAATCACATGACGTCTGATTTAAACTGAGATTGCTGCTAAATTATTAACTGATCTGTTATCGTTCTCATCTCAACAGTATAAACGATCCAGTTCATTACAGTGGCAGTCATTTAGAGAATTAAAAATGATATTATTATTATTATTATTATCATTATTATTATTATTATTATTATTATCTTACTGCTGGTTGTGGTGCTGATAGAGCAGAAGCACTCAGATCACTGACACCACGTCTTGTGGGGTGTGTCCCAGTATACAGTAATTAATACCTACCAAAAGTGGTCCAAAGGAGGACAGTGTCCTAGTGACAGGGTCGTGAGAGACCAAGACTCACTGATGTGTGTATGGGGGTGAAATCTAGACGATTTGGTCCGATCCCAGAAAAGATTCACAGAAGGATGTGTTGAACATCTTCCGAGGTCTTGTGGGGTCCATGTCTCGGCAGGTCAGAGCTGCTTTGGTGACGGTGATTTGTTTGCTCAGTGGTGTAAGATATGGTGTAGTTTATTATTGCACTATCCCATTCTGTGCACATTATCTAACCTTATTTATTTTAATTACATTCAGGTTTTATCCTGTGGCTTGTATTGGAAATGTGCTTTCATTCTTGGCTCTCTTTCAGTCCAGCGTCTGTTTGCCAGAGATTAGTGCTGAATCTTAGACTGAGGTGACGTTGCTGATTTTATCAGCCACGTATTAGTTTAGAATGATTACACGTTAGTCTAATATAGCACTGCCAGGCATCTTCAGACACATCTCACAGCCAGCGTCAGGATGTGTGAACGAGGCTTGCAAGACATCTGCTGATTTACATTAACAGCACCGTCAGCTGAATGATCTTCCACACGATCCACATTTGGTGCAAAAGCTTTTATTGTATTACTAACTCCACCCTGAGTCCCTCAGACCCTCTTCAGGTTTACACCAAATATACAGCATACCTCAGTTAGTTCATATCATAACACCACACAGTTTTAGAAGTGTGTGTGTGTTCCTGGAGAAAGTAGAGCAATAGACCAGTTAGATCATAAACACCAAAATACGGTGCAGATTCACTGTGCAGGAAATTCCCCAGGGAGATGGTTTCCCACAACTGTTCCACCAAGGACAATGACATCACCATCTCAAGCTTCACTAAGGAGACCTTCAGGGACCCCCTTAATCCCACTATCAGGTGCAAGATGTGTCCTTGGCTCACCTTGAAGACAAGTCTCTACAAGAACCTAAATGATACGTCTGGCTGGCGATACGGCATGAGGTAGCAAAGGTGGTGGAAAAGGGTAGGAAGCAGCGGCACCAGTATAAAGTATATAGGGCACATTAATTTTATAATACATTTTATTTTAAAAAAATCTGACGGTTTCAATCATATTTATGATGCCACCTTCCTGATATATAGGTTTCATCCCCCAAAACAAGAGGAGGTTGTTCTGTCGTATCAGTAGACGTGTTCTAGCCCTGTTTCCCTGGTACCATTGGATATTTGACAAAAAGGGGCTGTAATTACCCAATACAGATGAAGACCTCTCAGTAGCATTCAGTTCTCCCATACCAGTGGATGTAATCTCTTTCTATCAGTATATTTAATCACTCTATACATACATGTTAATGTCCCCCCCAACACCAGCAAATGTGTTCACCTTTTACCAATGAATGTCACCCCCAATACCAGTAGATGTGTTCCCCATATACCAGTGGAAGTTTTCCCTCAATACCAGTGGAAGTTTTCCCTCAATACCAGTTGAAGTGTTCCCTCAATATCAGTGGATGTGTTCCCTCAATACCAGTGGATGTGTTCCCTCAATACCAGTGGATGTGTTCCCTCAATACCATTGGAAGTGTTCCCTCAGTACCAATGGATGTGTTCCCTCAATACCAGTGGATGTGTTCCCCATGTACCAGTGGAAGTTTTCCCTCAATACCAGTGGAAGTTTTCCCTCAATACCAGTTGAAGTGTTCCCTCAATACCAGTTGAAGTGTTCCCTCAATATCAGTGGATGTGTTTCCTCAATACCAGTGGAAGTGTTCCCTGAATACCAATGGATGTGTTCCCTCAATACCAGTTGAAGTGTTCCCTCAATACCAGTGGATGTGTTCCCCATGTACCAGCGGAAGTTTTTCCTTAATACCAGTGGAAGTTTTCCCTCAATACCAGTTGAAGTGTTCCCTCAATACCAGTGGATGTGTTCCCTCAATACCAGTGGAAGTGTTCCCTCAATACCAGTGGATGTATTCCCCATGTACCAGTGGAAGTTTTCCTTCAATACCAGTGAAAGTGTTCCCCATGTACCAGTGGAAGTTTTCCTTCAATACCAGTGAAAGTGTTCCCCATGTACCAGTGGAAGTTGCTCTCCAATAAGAGATACAGTTACAGTTAAGTGTTAGTATTTAGGATGGCTGGAGATATACATACCTTAATTCCTTTTCAATTCTGATTTTATTATCAATCACTGAAACACAGAATTAATCGATTGCTCAGAGTTTGGATTTGACTTATGGTGGTTATGTTCTGGCTAAACTGCCGCGTAAATGTGGATGTTTGGTAGTTTTGCACAGATTTGTAGGTGTATGAAACGGATTCCTATTAGAGAACCTTATGAGTAGTTTGTTGGTTTTCCTGAGACATGCACAGGTAGGAACCCAACCTGTTCCATAGATCTACATTGATGAGGGTGTTTTATGCATCAACCTACAGACAGACAGCTGGCATTACAAGCTGGCAGCTGTGAATTGTTAATAAGCTATGCATCTAGTCAGTGTGGAGTAACTCCTAATGAGTTCCACCGAGTTATTATAGTTCAATTCTGCTTAAGAATATAAAATGCAGATCATGCTGAAATATTCAGAGCTGTGGAATATGAGGGGCAATGGAGTGGACAGGATAACGTATTAGAGCACAGACCGTGTAGTTGTACTGTAAATTGTGTTGATAAGAAAAGAGTTTAACATCTTGATATTAATTTGTACCTCAATTTGTTCACCCAATAGTCAATGCGACAGTCATTTAGTTATATTTGACTGTATGACTAAAGCTTCTGTTTCTCTCTGAGTCCAAATGATTCTGTTAATGGAGAGAAACTGTTCTGATGGCTGGATTTAGTTCAAGCAGCTTGGTTAGCTTGGTACTGTGTTTGATGTAGCAGGACCTGTAGGGTGGGTGGGTGGGATGAAATACTGACTGGTGAGGTAATTATGGGTGTGTTTAGTGTTTTCTTTTCAGGTCATGGCAAAAAAATTCAAGGCCAACAAATCAGGTGTGACAGGGGCTAGCTGAAGCATAGCAACGCGGATTTAGCATTTCTTTTTAAAATTACCCATGTCATGATGACCAGACTGTTTTTAGTTATTCATTCATGTGAATACTGGCTCCAAAATAGGTTTAATTGATGCTATTAATTCGTTTTGCAAGTTAACGTAAGTTTAGTATATATTTACAAACATATCTAAATATGTAAAATTTTAGCGTACAATCTGTTTACAGTTAACAATGGTACCGTTTTAGCGTTAGACAAAATCTGGCAATTCACTCACTTTATATTTACTACTCCTTCTGATATGACACTGTCACCACTGTAGCGTTAACATGACTGTATTCTAGCAGGCTTTCAGAGATCACCTCTACCTCTTAGTGTGTGATGTGGCATCGAGCCAAAGAAATTGGCATGGTCCCATGGAGGACTTCCTGTCTGTCCTCTGACTGCATTTATGTTGGAGGAAGGATGAAGGATGTGGGCTAGAATCCAGACTCTCAGATTAATATTTCACATATCACGCCTTGCTGTTTACTGCCCATCTCCTCGTTTGATAGACAGCCAAGTTCCTCGACCAATGGCATAGCCCGGAATTCAGTTCGTGGCAAATACAATTAATGATAAGTGTGACTCAATCATGTAACTTGGCTGGATGCCTGATGGTAGTAGGAGCAGTGGTAGGATTTGTTATTCAATTGTTTAGTAATGCAATAACCAACATTTCTGAAACATTGAAGGATTTATATTAGGTTTATTCAATATAATGTATTTATTGCAGGTTTTTTTTAATACAGGTGCTGTATTTAAATACAGATGCTGTAGACTTAAGGTCAGGCTAGGTGCTAATGGGTTAGCAGAAGCTAGGCTAGGTGCAGGAATCAACATTAGGCAAAAACATGGTAGTCAAAAACCAAGAAGCGTCTTGGCACAGACTCACACAGAAAACTCAAACAGAACAGAGAACAAGAAAAGGCTTAAACAGAGACAAAGGCAAAGACAGGGCTGATCTAAAACAGGTGAACACAATGGGACCTAATCAAGAACCAGATAATAGGTGGGAGAAACACTAAAAGTAAAACTTTGGGGACTGAAAATGGTGGGAAATTAAGTATCTGGACTGGGCTTTAAAACAGTTAAGAAGCACTGAATTGTATACAGTTTAAGTAATAAAAACATAAATGTGTGAATTACACTTTTACCTCATCGTTCATCCTCTCCAATATTCACCCACAACCTAGCAACAGCTACTGACCAACTATCACACTCATGGTTCGAGACACATGAAGTCAACCAACACATGTTTATAAATGATTTACACTGAAGTGGCAAAAAACTGGATCTCCAGTCTAACACTTGGTAGGTCCGCCATTGCACAGTCCTCATGCTGACGTTTGCTGAGGCCCCATGTTACCTGAAGCAGTGTTGCACGTGTTCACTCAGAGTCTTTTTTACTGCTGCACTGCTGTTGTAGGCTTTGTTGAAATTCTTGTAGTCACAGTACACCTTGGAAACAGTCGTAAAGCCATGTCCAAAGATTAAGGAACTGGTCTTGTGACTGGAATGTTGCAGATTTGATCCCCCTTATAGGCACGACTGAAGTGCCTTTGTGCAAGGCACCTAACGCTTAACAGTTCCCTAGGGCAGCCGTGGCCTAGTGGTTAGGGAACTGGTTTGATCCCCACCCAGGGCAAGACACAACTGAGGACTTGTGCAAGGTACCTAACTCCCCCAACTGCTCCCCTGGAACTGTGGTTTGGGACTGCACCCTGCAAGTGTGTTTACTGCCCCTAGTGTTCACTGGTGTGTGTGTTTCACTACAAGGGTTAAATGCTGAGGTCATGTTCACTTTCTTCTTCATCTTTCTTTCATCATAGATAGGATAAACAAGCTCTCCAGACAGAAGGGTTCACTACCCCCTAGTGTGTGCGATCACTAGTTTGTGTGTTTGACTTCACAGATTCCTCTGTGTCCAATCACAGTAGGTCAATCACTTCACTTCACTGATTACTATATCATTATTATATCATAGTGAATCATTTATTTTGCATTACGTTTCCATGTTACCCCGAAACGCACCACAATAATTTAACGCACTGAACTGAAAGTATACTAAGACCCAAAATCAAACCTTACAGTTTGCAGAAAATGTTTTATTTCATCAGAAATCAAAGAAACACACTTCTCTATCACCTCACTATCAGACCCTGATATAAGCGTGTGTGAGATCTTCACTAGTCCAGCTGAGAGGTTTATTTCCTGAGTGATGAATTCTTTCATCTGTATCGTCCAGTGAAGCTGGTGGGAGTCTTTATAGATCCAGGCTTTGAGGCCGTTCCTGGTGGAGCGACTATAAAATCCAGACAGACTGGTGGAGTATTAGAAGCCCTCAGAGATGGAAATCAGCGTCTTGTTTATTACTGTGTAATCAGTTGTAGGTGAAAGGAGGAGTGTGTGATGGATTTTTACAGAAATGGACAGCAATGCTGTGTTTGCTGAGGATTTGGACGAACAATACAAACAAACTAGACAAACCAACCAGGCAAACAAACGGTTCCTGTTGATTTTCCGGGTGATTTGATCATTTTTATAAATATAAAATTTAAAATAATGATATTTTATTACATACTGTATTTCCAGCCCTACAGACAGGTTTATATTGATGTTTATATTTTTATAGATTTTGCCCCTTCATGTACTGCTTTACTCCTCAGGTTAAAGTGATGGTGCGCATCTGTCCTGCTAAAGGGGAACAGGACACATCCGAGTCCATGTCCTTCCTTAAGGTGGACGCTCATAAGAAGCAGCTGACCTTCTGCGAGCCTCCAGCCAGCGCTGCAGGTCAGAGGCGTTTTTCCTCCACCGCCGCCCCAAAGACCTTCAACTTCGACGCAGTTTTCACCCAGGATGCCTCACAAGTATGTCTGGGTTCTTCCCGAGTGAAGTTTTAACCTAAACAATGTTTATGATGTCATGCTGTGACATCGTATGAGCATCATGACGTGCATCATGTGACCCGACGGTTTTTCAATCTGAATGCTGAAGTGACGTGGGTTTACCCTCACCCGTATGTTCTTCTATAATAACAGTTGTCATGTCTATAGTCAGTTGTCATGATATTTTAAGGTAAATGAATTAAAAACAGTGTTATAACATCCTTCTGTCAACAACAATACACTTGACTTACACTATAATACTATTAGGTTTATTACCACTGACAACGTAAGCCAACATACAGTAAGTATAATATTTAAGGATGTTATGTTAATAGACTCGTGAGTCTTTATTTGTTGCAGGCGTCTGTTGAAATAAAGCTCGGAAACGTTTATGCAACTTTATGGCAGATGTTGGTGAGCTTACGTAGGTGTCATGCAGCCTTATAAACACAGTACATCAGGTTGTACGTCAGTAGGAACTGTAGAACAGTAGATATATCACTAATCATGAATGGTTTCCGGACTTCCTGTCTCAACATGGGCTGAGTTCTGATGATCAGCATCAGCTCCACATGGTTCAGAGGAACGAAGGCTTTGATCAAGTCAACATCAGAAGCGGTACAACGCTTTCCTCAGGCAGAAACACACTCGCACAAATCCATAATTTAAAAAAAGTATCAGTGAGCGTTCATAATTCCTGCCTCTTTATATTTGTCACCCTGAGGGAACAAAAGTGATGTATGTGCTACAAGTGATGCAGTGAGATCATTAGTAACAGCCCACAGCCTCAGTGACATGTTACGCAACACGGCTTTTATTTAATATTCGTTCATTCATAATTCATCCGTCTGTCCGTTAGATAACGTCTCAGATAATGTTCTGATGTTATCTTTGGTACCTTTTTTTTTGGTATCTATGCTAGAACTCACCAGATGATGTCATAGGCTCATGTTCATATTGTTCGCCATTCGCAGGCGGAGGTGTGTTCGGGGACGGTGGCGGAGGTCATCCAGTCTGTCGTCAACGGTGCAGACGGCTGCATCTTCTGCTTCGGACACGGCAAACTTGGTCAGCGCTCGTCCTGTCTTCTCATGAATGTTTTTACTGTTACGGTGAACTGAAAAGACTTTTAGTCACTTTTCTCCACAACACATTGAAATATGTCCGTCTGTTGTATATCAGGTGAAATATAACGAGTATTTTACCAAATCCTTGATTCTGTTTGGTCAGAAAAGCGTGCTGAATAATTTTCTGTAACAGCAGCTCTGATCACCATCTAATCATGTAAGGAAAAATCGATCATATGACATTTAACCCATTCCTTTATAACCGCGTTATGATTCCTATTGAAACAGTGTTTACGCAGTGTTTATGTCATTCTGTCATTCTGCAGGTGTCATGTAGATTCACGAACCTACGTGACGTATGGTCTTTATGTCAACTAAAATTTATGTCACTTGACTTACCCTTTGTCATAGCTGACTCCTGCTGGAATAAACCTGTATGTTTATGTCACTCGTCACTGTACAAACTCAGTTGGAGGAGGGCATGAAGGCGAACACAGGCTTTTATTAATACAGTTCAAGATCAGGTAAACAAGTCAGAGACACAGTTCAAGAGGCAAAGGCCAAAGGCTCAAAGGCTTAGGCAGAAGCCTAGGGCTGCGTCCGAAACGGCATACTCCCGTACTAGTTAGTATGCGAATCTAGTATGCGACACGATGTAGTGCGAATAACTAGTATGTATCAGGTAGTATGTGAAAGGTTCCCGGATGTCGTACCAGTTCAGAGCGATTTTCTAGTATGCTCCGCCAGCACACTATCTGAGCCTGACCTATCCCATAATGCACTGTGAGTGAACTGAGAGCCTGTTTTATCTGTAAACTAAATGTAGAGTGTTTATGATGATCAGTGTAGGCTGAGCTAAGAAACATTTATAATTACAAACCAAATTTAAAGTTAATTTAAATTGAAACTATAAATAATTATTGTGTTGGACTCGAGCGGTGTGACGTCATGGGTCAAAGGTTGTTGGCAAGACGGCGGCTCGAGTACGTCCGAGGTGGTGTTCATACTACATGCTAGATTAGTGGTTAAATAGTATATACTTGCTCCAAGCTAGTAGGTAGTATTCAAGTGTGACATTTCGGACGCAGTCTAGGTAGGTCTAGGTTTATTGTCAAGAAGACAGTGAGCACTTAATTTTATACACGAATTGGTAACAGACAACATGGATTCCTGATATATCGCCTAGAACGATAAAAGTATGACATGCTCGTTATTAAGCGAATAATTGTAATGATTGGATTGTAATGATTTCAGGATAGGAATAAAACACTTTGTTGTGTGTCAGTACATCAAAATAATTCTGCAAACTAAAAAAAAAACTGCAAATTTAGTTTGAAATAATAATAATAATAATAATAATAATAATAATAATAATAATAACAATAATAATAATAAGTAGACAAATAAATAAATATGTAATCATCATAAAAAAAATGAGTAATCATGTCTAAGTCACTATCAATGTTTATAGAATTATATATTATTTATTTTATATTATATTTTATTGTAATATATATTTATATGATTCATATATTTGTATAATAAATATATCTGTATGCTTTATTTTATTATCAGATAGGTGATCTAGTTACAGTTAAAGTTCCTCTGCTGATTATTTCACTATAACTGAGTGTTTGATTTCTTACTGTAAGGAATAAAAAGAGCTGAAAGCTGTAGTAAGTGAAATGAAGGTTAAATGGACACATTCACTTGATCTGAGTGCTAGGACTTTTATATAATCCCACATAAAAACACCACATTGCTCTGATTTCATATGTAAACGAGGAGATCTGGATGTGTTTCATTACAGCTCTAATTAGTCCTGATGACTTTGTTGCTCACACAGTGTTGTGCTCAGACACTTTCCCTTTTCTCTTTCTTTTTTTTCCCCACAATGTGTGAAAGTGTCTGCCTCCTGTTGTGTTACACCGAACCCTCAGCGTGATCCTCTTCATGTCACAGCTTGATATTTTATATCTTATTAATTATCACAAATCGGATTATTTCCAGATTGGATATAGCTCCAGGTTTATTACGGATATATTTTATAATTATTAATATGATCGTAAATTGTAGGCTGATTTTTTGTTTCTTATTGTGTTCTAATGCAGGATATAATTTGATATACAAGACATCGGATAAATTGTTTTGGGGTCTTTTATTTAATTATTTATAGCACATCAACTTTATTGATATTTTGAGATATTTAATAATTCATACAACTCATAAGTACCTCCCACATTTATGCTTTGATTTCTATTTCTTTTTATTTCTCTTATAAGTCTCTGTTATATTCCACAACATGCTCTCTGAACCCGTACTGATTAGTTTTGCTCTCTACAGGTAAAACCTACACCATGATTGGTAAAGACGGTTCGACTCAGAGCCTGGGCGTCGCCCCATGTGCCATCTCCTGGCTCTTCAAGCTGATCGAGGAGAGGAAAGAGAAGGCTGGGGCTCGGTTCTCTGTGCGCGTTTCGGCTGTGGAGATCAGCGGGAGGGACGAAGTGTTGACGGATCTTCTGGCCAATGTCTCTACAGGAACTCTACAGGAGGTCCAGGGTGCAGGAGTTTATCTGAAAGAGGATCCTATCTCAGGGTCACAGGTATTTGGGTTGTGTTTGTCTGGTGTGTTTACTTCATAACTGTGGTGCTGATATGTTCTTTATTTGTTTCTTTGTTTATTGTTTATCTCATTGTTCTCTTCCATCTATACATGTCTAAGCAACTAATTACTTTTATAAAATTATTTATTATTTTTATTTTATAAGTTAGTTTATGCAGGTTTATACTATCATACTAAAATAATTTTTAACATACAAATTGACTTTTTAATTGTTCAGGATTTTCCGCAGGTATCACTATATTTTCTTTGCCAAGCTTTTACATACTAGCCCATGTACATTCTGAACATCCAGCTTCACTTTACTTTTTCTCATCATTGTTTTTTTTCTCTCTGTGTCCAGCTCCAGAATCAGAGTGAGCTGCGGGCGTCCACTGCAGAGCGAGCTGCCTTCTTTCTGGACTCTGCTTTATCAGCACGGACCACCAATAGACCTGAAAGTACAGATGAGCAGCAGTGCAACTCCCATATGCTCTTCACCCTCCACGTCACCCAGTACCGCATGGAGAAGAGCACCAAAGGAGGAAGTACGGCCTCATGCACTGTTTGTGTCATTGGTGTAACAAGAGGCATTCACACTAGGGATTTTCATGCCTCCTGAATGTTTCTTTAGTGCCCATGTCTAAGACAGATTTTGGCACTAAAACAGTCACTAAATCTATCATTGAGGTGCAAAAACTCTAAAAAGTGCCAAAAAAAGTGTCGCTTTTGACTCATTTTGGCTGAGATTTTTATGTGTCATTCTTGTTAAACGTTCATCCTTATATACAAAGCAAATACTGAATGTTTAAGCTACAACTTTAAGGCCAAGTTGTTCCTCACAATTACAAATTTAAGTTGGAATAACAGGTCTTAAATTGTTAGCTAAACTTAAATTACTGTCATCTCAGATTGAATTTTAGCTCAGTAATCGTAACCTATTTTAAGTTGTCAAAACTTTATGTACGAATTAAAGGTAACTCATGTTAAATGTGGCAACTAAAAATTGCTTTGAAATTTTTTGCTAAAACATTTTTAAACTTTTAACATTTTAGATTTTTTACTAACTTAAAGGCTTTTTTGTACAAGGCAACAGCAATTCACCAGTAAAATCAGTAAAATCAGTTAAAGTGTTCCACAAAACATAGTGCTAAATATGTACTAAATATGATACAATGAACATACTTGATTTATAATTGCAGTAAAATTTTCAGTAAAAAAGTCAGTAATCTGAAAAGCAAAACTGTGTCCATGGGTAAAAAAAAAAAGTCAAGACATCTTAAAAATTATAAGTTTGCCCAACTAAATTTATTACGTTTACAAAACATAAATACATTTGCTCAACTAAATGATTATACAACACAGTAATGTTAGCTGGCAGAACAAAATCTGAGGTAATTTAGTAACATTTTAAGCTAACTCGATCTATTCTTTTATTTTTACCTGATAAAAACATAAAACAAAAACTTAAAATGTACATGCTCTGCTAACAAACAAGTTATCTCTTTGGATCATTAACTAAAGTTTAACTAAACAATATCTGTTTATAAAACATTTAAGCTGAATTTGTTGAATTTCCTTGATATAATATTTGACTATTTGACTATTCTTAGTTCAATTCATATTCTTACATTTCTCACATACGACTCATTAGTTGTCTTTTTTACTGTGTAATGTGAGATCAGAGGAAGGAGGCGGGGCCTAATATCAGACATTTCAGAGCTGTCAATCATTCCAGATTCATATGCCGATTGGCTTATCTGACATTTTTATTTGACCAAAAAAAATATATTTAAATTCAGAACTGCTGCATGAAATGAATCAGACCTGGCAGATCTGATTTGTAGATCAGAATGTGAAGCGGTGGGGTGGAGGGGTGGGGGGGCTACACTAACAGAATGTCAAACCCTGATTTCACGATAGCATTTCCCTTTCATTTACATACAATTTGCCAAATTCCTACTTGCTCTTAATGACTAAACAACAGCACCGCTAATAGTGTAAGCTCATTTTTAACATGTCCAGACGCAGCCTAGACACCAAATCACCATTTAACTGATGATTCATATTTCATTCTTGTCTTGACTACAGATCACTTCTGCCACTGCCAGAATACATTTCAATACATAATGAGTTTCAGTCTCCTTCACTGGAATGTTTATAGAGCTTGGCATGAGTGAGAAGCGAGTCTGCATTTTCAGCTCGGAGATTTCAGTCCTGCTGACATAAAGTTAATGGTCTCCTTCTCTTTCTGAAATAAGTGCCTCATCTATCTGCTGTAATGATACCAGACCTCTTTAGGTTAGTGACCTAGATTTACAGGAAATGCACCAAATTTAAATTAATAGCAGTTCGAAATCATTACTTTATCTGTGTGCATTAGTGCTTGACTTCACATTTCCAGTGCAGTACAGTACAGTACAGCTTCGGAAATGAACTGCTATCCCACATTCCAACATTATATCCATTGCCAAGTGGTCGGAACTGCAAGTACAACAATGGTACCAAGAGAACTGATCTCTCTCATTTATCTCATTTGAGGGTTAAGAGCCTTGGTCAAGACCCCATGGCATCATGATTGTGGTCTGATTTGATGTGTCCTGTTCTGTTGCTATAAAGAATGAACTTGAGCAGGTTCCGAGCAGCACAGTGGAGTATATTAGAATAACTGTGGCATTTATCAATATGTGTTCTCCTTCTGGTGCAGTGTCAGGGGGTCGGAGTCGTCTACATCTTCTGGACCTGGGTAGTTGTGAATCCGATGTCACTCGAGCAAGGGATGGAGGTGGAGGCAAGTGTCTGTCGTTGACTGCTCTGGGGAACGTCATCCTTGCTTTAGCCAATGGTGCCAAACATGTTCCTTATAGGTATGTCCATGTTAAACATGTCAACATTCTAATTTTTTAGTGCAAAGATAATCAGGTGTGACAGATTGTTTTAATGAGGTAAAGTGATAGCGTATATCTCTGAGCACTGGGAAGCAGAGACACACTGATTTGCATGAACATCCTTAGGTCATCACACTCATTAGTGTACTGTGAAAAAGGGAAGACTGCCAAGTGTGATGCAAATGATATTGCCAGAAATTTGGTCCAGGCTCAGCTTTAGTATAAAAAAGTCAACAGACACCTAAATGTAAAAACCCCCAGTAGGAACAATGGGATGATTCTCATCTATACCCAGGATGTGCACTGTAATAAGATCAGCTTTCTGTGATCTTAGGAGGAAAAGAGCATAGGTTTCTGGCTTCCTTTTTGGCTAATGAAGGGATTTTTGATGAATTATTCAGGGACAGCAAGCTCTCCATGCTACTGCGGGAATCACTGGGCAACATCAACTGCAGAACCACCATGATCGCCCACATCTCGGATTCACCAGCCAGTTTTACTGAGTCGCTCTCCACTGTGCAGCTAGCTTCTCGCATTCATTGCATGAGGAAGAAGAAATCCAAGGCAGGATCTCTTATTACTCCTTTATTCCTGATTACATATGTGTGGATTAATGTAAAAAGCATTAAAATTGTGTATAAGGATTAAATTGTGTATTAAAATTGTGTTTTATGGATACAACTACTGTCAGAGCATCAGTCAGTAATGTTCCAGTATTATTTTATTAATGTGGTAGTTTATCAGGAACAAGCTGTCCTGGTCACTGTTGACCTGTTTTTGTATTTATTTGCAGTATGCCTCCAGTTCCTCAGGAGGAGAGAGCTCTTGTGAGGAAGGACAAAGCCGACGACCACCCCACTTAAGACCAATTTACCCCAGAATAGTGGCTCTAGACCCAGACCACCCTGCCCTTCTGTCTAGTGATCCAGACTACTCCTCCAGCAGTGAGCACTCATGTGATACGGTTATATATGTAGGTCCAGGAGGAGCCCATATTTCTGACCGTGAACTTAGTGACAATGAGGGCCCTCCAGCCTTCGTGCCTATCATTCCTTCATTGAACAAAAAGCGTGCAAAAGAGGCTCCTAAATCAGATGGGGATCATCTAAAGTGCAACACATTCGCAGAGTTACAAGAACGGCTCGAGTGTATTGATGGAAGTGAGAGCACGACTACTTTTATTGGGGAAGGAAAAGTACCTCAGACAGTCCCTAAGGCTCAGGGTGGAGCTGGGAAAACTACAGATGCAGTTGTTGCATGTACCAAGATGAGTAAATCCTCCCTCCCAAAGCCTTCTTGCATGGAACTCTCCAAAGTGCCCTCAGATGGAGCTGTATCTGGTCAAACTTCAGCTCAAGAGTATGAGCCAGCTGTACGAGAGAGGGCCTACCCCGACAAAGGACCTTCACTGTCATCCTCACAAAAGACCTCTGAATTTGCTAGTGAGAGTATTTTAGCCACAAGGACACCTCCAGTGGGTATGAGCCAGCCCACCCTCAGGCAAGGAGTACCTTATCATCTAAGCAGGAGCCCGATGGAAGTGAGCCACCTCCGAGCAGCGTTTCAGAACAGATGTCTTGAGAGGGATGTTTTAAGGACTACAGTCACTCTACAGCAACCTGTTGAGTTAAATGGGGAAGATGAACTAGTTTTTACCGTGGTTGAAGAACTGCCCACTGGTCTAATTCCAGACAACGGTCGACCCTCCAGCATAATCAGCTTTAACAGCGACTGCTGCATGCAAGCTACATCCTCCGGATCACGTCCAGTCAGTATAATCAGCAGCATCAATGATGAGTTTGATGCGTATGTATCACAAGTAGACAGTGCACAAAAAAGCCATGCAAGGTCAACAGAAGAAACGTCATCTGACCACAGCACAGCTTCCAAAGGCTCATATTTCAGAAAAACAGTGAATTCTGATACCACACACTTGCCTAGAGGTGTTTCATCAAAGGGGATGACAATTCGTGACAATATATCAACAACGAATGTACCTGGTGCTTTATGTATGGAGTCTTCCTCCCAGCAAGGCACAAGGAGCTCCCTTAGTGACAGTGGGTTATGTTTTTCAGAGTTAGACTACCCATCAAGGACTTTTGAGAAAATTCCTACAGCCAAGTGCCCACCACCTTTTGATACAAATAAAACATCTTTCAGAGGTCAAAAGACAGTTAAAACAGGTACCACAAACTCCTCCCAGTATGTACAGATATCTAGCATGAACCAGTCCACTCTCCCAAGAAAAACCAAACCTACCTCATCTGTTGAGCCAACTAGCGGCTTCAACCGAGAGTTACAGAGGCAAGGAAGCAGGACAGACGAACACTGGATGCCCTCTAGTAGCCAGGTAGATCCAAGAAGTACAGAGTTTATCTCTGCAGGCAAGCCAACCAGAACTGGTATGAGTTCAAGTGGAATCCCATCCAGGAAGACCACAGGTGGGAGCAGCAGTGCCCCACGTTCTCCAAAAATGCTTCCATCTTCCTCTTCCCAAAGAGTAGTTGATGGTTGTGAAAAGTCCAGTGTTAAAAAAGGAGACAGCCTGAGCAGAATGCCTCAACTTAGACGAGGGGCCACGACACTTGGCATGATCACTGTGCCTCAGAGCCCCTCAGAGTCCAAGTGGGGCCATGATGCCGTGCAAGCAAGTACCACATTGAAATACTCATCTTTAGGGAAGAGGTCAAATGGGCAGAAGAGCAGCTTACTCCCAAAGTCTGGCAGCATGTCACCTCCTGCCCCACCTATCAGAAAATCGAGCCTGGACCAGAGGACACGTATTCTGGTGTCTCCTAGTGCCTTACGGTCATTAAGCAATGATGCAGCCAGATCCTCATCATGCAAAGCGGCAGTCTCTGAGGAGGATTTTGATACTCGGGCTAGAGGGGAATCCTTTAGCTTTAAATCATTTAGCTTAAAGACAGGATCCAGTCTCCAGACACGAGGTGCAAAAGGAGACAATGGGAGATACTTCGGGAGTCTCTTCTCCCTCGAAAGGTGTGACAGCATGACATCAATTGGTTCTAAACAAGGAATGATAAAAGAAAGCAGTAGTGTTAACCTGGGTGGTAATGGCAAGGCTAATAGGATGGTACCAAGACTTGGGGTTACCAGCTCCACCTCCACACCACTATCTCCTCTATCAACTAGTAACCCTGGAGTCTGCAAATTAGGACAGATCAAACCGAGTATAAGCCCTAGAGCCATAGCTAGCAATGGAAACAAAACAAAACTATTGTCTAACAATGGTTCCAAACCTTTCAGTGCCACGAAATCCTTTTCCACCTCAAGTGTACGGACTGCCAACCTACCTCCAAGTGGAAAAACATCAACTCGTTCAGTTATGGGTGCAAATGCAAAAGCAGGTAAAGCAAGCACCCTCATGGGCACAAAACAAGCCGTCCGAGCCGCTAATAGCCGGGTCAGTGAGCTAGCATCAAGCAGTCCCAAGAAACACATCAAGGGTGCAGATGATCAGGCGAGTGCTTCTGGTGAATTTGGACCAAGTTCTAAAAGCGAACTTTTATTGCCTTGTTCATTGCCATCACCATACAGCAAGATCACCGCTCCTCGACGACCACAGAGATACAGCAGCGGCCATGGTAGCGACAACAGCAGTGTCCTTAGCGGGGAGCTACCCCCAGCCATGGGCCGCACTGCTCTGTTTTACCACAGCGGAGGCAGCAGTGGCTATGAAAGCATGATCAGGGATAGTGAAACCACAGGTAGTGCATCTTCCACCCACGACTCGATGAGCGAGAGCGGAGTGTCTACCTCCAGCCGAACCAAGGTGTCAAAGTCTCCTAAAAAGAGAGCCAATGGTAGGTTTCGATTCCAAGTCACGCAGGAATTAATGCCTTTTTCTCTGAACTTTCCTAGGAAATGATGTTGTAGAGCATTATACCAGGGATTGTCAGCTATTGTTTGACAGACTTGTTTAAAAATGGAAGGTTGAGAGTAGTAGCCTGATACTTTTTCTTCAAGGACATGTCCATTTCCCATGCCTAGATTCCTTCAGCTAACAATGCTTCACTGACAACACTGCCGATATGCCATCTTCATCAGACTTCTCAGAAAGATACCTTTCTGTTTAGAGTTGAACTGTAACGTTAATGTTATCTTGCATGCATTCTTTGGCACTATGTTCACCAGAAGTACTCATATCATACTACTGTACGCATGTCTGACAGTCCAATATCGCAACTCATTTGTAAGACTCTAGATCACATTGTGGTTTCCATGTGGACTTTTTATGCTTTGTATATCTATAAGAAGTCTTTGTTTAATTAAAGGTTGTATCTTTACATAGCTTGCACAAAGTGACAATCGTACCACTTTCCCTTAATGCATAAACTGTATAATCAGCCCCACACTGGACGGTTTTGATGTTGCATCTACTAACAGCATTTAAGCCACATACATATTTAAAACGCATGCCTAAAAACTCCTTGGATATTCCTGGTGTGCACCTACGGCCCAGATGTAGAGCATTACCCTGTCTGACCTCTCCAGGCCTGCAGCGGCGGCGACTGATCCCTGCTCCCCTGCCCGATAATTCCTCCCCTGGCAGGAAGGCTGGAGCTGCAGGCCAGTGGGTGGACCTGCCTCCACTGGGAGGCTCCCCGAAGGATGCCTTTGAGATTAAAGTGTACGAGATAGACGACGTGGAGCGACTGCAGAGATGCAAGGAAGGGATAGTGACTGAGGTGAGAATACTCAAGTTGCATGCTGGATTTTAAATGTCTGTTGTAAGGGAAGAGTGGAAGAGCTGTGGGGAAATTTGGGAGCATGGGTTAATGTGTGCAAGGCAAAAAAGTTTTATGTGAGATACGTAAGATATTTCAATTTAAAAATATATTTAATTTATTGCATTGCTATTTTATTGATTAAAAATTTCGTATTATTCTTAAATTAATATTTTATTTATGGAATATTTTACATTTTTCATTCAATATTTGATTTAATATT
>JAOVVF010000034.1:11730999-11742484 GCA_028565595.1 Duopalatinus emarginatus | reverse complement strand
AAATATTTAATAAATAAAATATTAATACAGAACATGTTTGATATTTGATGTTTGATGTTATTACAGAATAACATAAAATGTTTAATAAATAAATTAACAAGGCAATAAGTAAAAAATATCTTCCGTATCTCACATAAAACGTTTTATAATTATTTTCAAATTATTTTACAATTTTAACATATATATATATATAGCTTTATGAAAGTTTTTATTAGCTTTAATAGCTAAATGTTCCTGACACTTATCATGTATCTTTAGTAAAAACAATGACTTAAAAAATTTAAAAAAATATATACTTACATTTAATTAAACTGGTTCCTTTTCTCACTAATATTACAGCAGCTATAAACATTCATGTCCTTTTTTTAAAGATAATAAGACAAAAATGTAATGTTTACAAGAAGCTACAGTGAGTGTAAGTGTAAACTCAGACCCTGTCCAGACAATGCAGATTCACCTCTGAGTGATACATTGCACTGACCCTGACTCTGAAGATGTCTGATTTATTATTATATACACTGAAGTGCCAGAAGAACTGGTACAGATTGGTGGTGGCCCCATATGGGGTTTGTTTACCTGGCATGCCATGGGACCCCTGGTAAATCTACAAACACTACAAATCTGCATTCATTCTGGTGTGTTTTGTCCTCACCGGATCTAAATGTCATCAAGCACATCTGGGAGGCAAAGCAACAACAGTTCTTGTGGCACGTCCGTGAATATTCGCATGATATAAAAGGTTGTTATTTTTATTTAATTTTATTCGCCGCCTGTAATTTTCTTCATACTCAGTTAACTATTGTCTTAGTTTATTTCTTTAAAAATATCACTCAACTTTGTAAGAGACAAATATATAGTGTTAGTTCCAAAGGAAAGACGGCAGTGGATGGAGGTGGGTGTGAAACATGGCATGCAGGATGGCTGGAATAAAAGTCTCACAGGACTGTCATGGTGTGATGACTCGAAGGGGCTGGTCTAGTTCATCATTTCTAATTGAGCATGATGTTAATTAAAAATCGTAAGCACCTGCAGCGGTCCCTGAATATTCCTCCCTCTGTGATCACGGCCGGAATTTGCATTTGTAGAGGTGATCTCTAGGAACAATTAGCCACGTCTCATCTGCATGTGACAGACACCCTTTAGCTTGTGGTCCGGTGATGAACGAGGTGTGCTCTGTCAATCTGTTATCTGTCTGATGGCTCTTGACATCCGGAGCTGTGCTGCATGTCCACACATCATCAACCCTTCCTGCTAATGTGAACGGCATCAGCAGTGGAGGGTAGGGTTGATTCATTTTCAAATAAGCTTGAGGTTATCTTCAAAGAGTTGAGACGCTCGGGGTAGGAAGTCCGTTTCTGTGTGCCGTTGAAGGAGAGGAGCTGTTTTATCATTGTCGGAGACAAAGAGATGGGTTTTTCACGTGGGTGTTAATTACATTTATATTAACATACACAAACATCCACCCACAAGAAGAATGTTTCAATGACATGTTAATGACAGTGGAATATTATAATGTTATCATGGATTCTGGTTTGTCAGAAGGTATTGTAGTGGAGGTTGTTATACAGATTCCCAGTGTTTCCAGTGTCAGTGTTACAGAAGTGAAGCTTTAGTTTTTAACAGATGTAGTAATCATAAAAGTGCTGTAGTACAAGAGGAATAAAACAGGTAAAGGCATGATGTTACAGGAAAATAATCAGCAGTAACTTCACTGACATGAACTGATTTATGAATTAGATCAGAGCCTTTAAATTAGTATGAATTTATTTTATGAGCATTATTAAAAATATCATAAGAATTATAAAAAAATAATGTTATTTGTCTCTAGATAGATAGATAACTCTAGACAGACAGAAAGGCAGACAGACAGACAGACAGACAGACAGACAGATAGATAGATAGATAGGTCACTTAATTCCTGGATAATTTCGACCATTATATCTATGAACAAATAAATAAACAAACAAACATCCGTCACTCAGTCAGTCAGTCAATACCAGACTTCCTGTATGAGACCCTGAACCACAGTCTTAGATAATACATTCAGACTGAGCGCTTTAAGATTTTTCTTTCTTTATTCATTTATTTTTTCTTTAAGCTCTTGTGTCCTGCACAAACATTTTTTTTCATGAGATTGAGACATAGTGAGATCTGTGATTTTATTTTTAGCATGGCTGTAATACATCCAGCCAACAGAGCAGCACACAGATTTACACCTGCCTCAGTCTCACAGTGCTGAGGTGTAGGAGGGATTGTGTGGGGGATCGTATAGGGGACTGTATAGAGGTTGTGTGAGGGATCGTGTGGGAGATTGTGTGAGAAATCAAGTGGGGTATTGTGTGAGGGATCATGTGGAGTATAGTGTGAGGGATCATGTGGGGGGTATGTGTGAGGGTTAATTGGGGGGGGGGGGTTGTGAGGGATCATATAGGGGATTGTGTGAGGGAATAATGTAGGGGATTGTCTGAAGGATCTTACAGGCAATTGTGTGAGCAATTGTATAAGAGAGCATGTGGGGACTGTGTAGGTGATCATGTAAATCAATCATGTAAGGAATCATGTAAGGGGACCGTGTGAGGGATCACGTAAGGAATCATGTAAGGGGACCGTGTGAGGGATCGCGTAAGGAATCATGTAAGGGGACCGTGTGAGGGATCACGTAAGGAATCATGTAAGGGGACCGTGTGAGGGATCGCGTAAGGAATCATGTAAGGGGACAGTGTGAGGGATCGCGTAAGGAATCATGTAAGGGGACAGTGTGAGGGATCACTTAAGGAATCATGTAAGGGGACCGTGTGAGGGATCACGTAAGGAATCATGTTAGGGGTCATGTGAGGGATCATATAAGGGATTATGTGAGGAAGGCGGTTGTCTCTAAACACCACTCTGTTCTCTCTGTTTCTGCTTTCAGGGTCTGCAGTACTTCAGTGCTCGCCTCAGAATGCTGGAGAAAAGACAGCAGCAGATCCGCGAGCTCAGGACCAAGTACGAGAGACTGAGGAGAGAACTGGAGGACGCCAAGATCCGGCTAATGCTCCACCCTGACAAGTGGACGGCAGAATGTAAGTTCCCTCATTTAGTGTATGAAGAGTTCGGAGGAAGAGTGCAAAGGTTTACACAATCCTATGTGTGTTTAATTTCATTTAATAACAGTGACGTGATTTACAGTATTTAGTGGAGACAATGTGGAACCACATCACCCACCCACACACACACACACACACACACACACACACAGCCAGCATCAGACTCTTTTCTGAAGAGGACCATGATTTATAAAGCATGACAGACACCATCACAGCGTCACAGCCGAAACACCTTCTGGCCTGATTGCAGAAGGGAAAATAATGCCTTATTGATTCAAGGACATGTTGAACACACACACACACTCACACACGCACACACACACACACACACACTCACACACGCACACACACACACACACACACTCACACACACACACACACACACACACACACACACACACTCTCATGAGTTTCACTCAATGCTTTTTGCTACCTATTTCTTTCTAAACCAGTAATAGTTTTGCTTGTCCTCATGCTTTTGAGGATGAACTTACTGACCTCCATCACCGGCTCTGTTACAGAACACCGTTATGATGCGTTCACATTAGCATCTGTGGGCGTGGCCTGTAAAGAACTTTGTCAAATTACATTGTCGTACTGTAGAACACCACGTGCTGCATCTTTATATAAAATATTACTCAGTGTGAACACGGGATTGATTCACATTCCTTTACGCCAGCTCTGTTTTCAGATTAGATTAGCAACTGAGCTAGCGCTGGGCACCTGTCAACCAACATGAACGCTGTCTGCTACTGCATTCAGAGCTCTACTTTTATTAGGAACACCTTTGGTTTGGATATTAAATTATAAAATGAAAGCGCAGGTCAAAGATTTTCTACACTTTATGGGTCAGGAGGAATTACAGGTAGTTGTGTGTGTGAGGAACAGAACAAACAGCGACTCATCCTGTTATTATGTAAATACCTGATTTACATCTAAGTTGCTGAATACAGGAATCACTCAACTTCTCCTTATTGAAATATTGGATTCATTCTTATGTAGAAGACAAACTTATTCCAAGTCTGACATATGGATAAAAATCAAGTCAAACCAATTAAGTTGAAAAAGAAGTTGATTGTGTTTCTAATCTATATCACACTTTAAACTCTGCAAATCTGAAAGACTTTTATAATCCCCTTTTTTTATAATTATTAACTGGATAATAAGCTGAGATCTTAAAGAACGAGTTTAGGCTACATATGACATCACAGACTAAACTTAAGCATAGACCCTCAAGTGGGTCGGTCACATGAATATATCACTGCATGAGAAAATTTAACTCCACCGTAACAAACACAAACAATTGAGTACACAAATCAATCAATCAATCAATCAATCAATCAATCAATCATTCATTTAATCAGTCAATCAATCACAGGCTTCCTGGCTGATTTCCACCAACAGCCAACAGTAACAAGCCCTGAATAAGTGAATTACTCTCAAACAATCAAACAGATAAACAGATAAACCCAGGTATCAAGCAAGCAAACAAACACACAAACAAACTTATTGAATGACTGATCAATCAATCATTAAAATTAAGCAATCAATAAATCAGTTTTCTATCACTGTAACAAACAAGCAAATAAACAAATAAATAAACAATAAATAGATAGACGGAACTTCCTCGGGTCATAAATTCAGGCTGAGCACTTTAATAATAATCTGTACTGTGACCTTAAAGAATGACCACAGGTTACTTATGGCATCACAAATTAAACTAGATCATAGCCCCGCCCCCAAATCAGGAGTTAGATTTAAGTAAGAACCATAAAGTGTCTGTTTTATTACTGAAGACCAAAATCAATAGGAAAAAAACACGTTTATGTAAAAACTGCTGTTCTAATGAACTTCTCCTGTAAATCAGCATCTGAGTTTAAAGAGTCCAATTAGAGCCCTGAAGAGAATCTTATCTTAAACAGATTAATGCTGACTCTGCACTTTTCCTCTGCCTTGTGATTTATTTATTTATTTTAGGGTGAACAGTGCTTCGTATTTCTATAGTCTGTTAGACACACTTCAGTATTATGGATAAACAGATGTCACTGTCAGTTGATGTTGTCAGTATGGTTGTTATAGAATACAGTAATGAAGCAGTTAAATCTTTATATCAGCTGGTATAAGATCAAGCTACAGTTCTTCTTGTTGTATTCCTAATATTTTGGACAAAGTGAAATGTGGTACATGCTGTATACATTTAAATGTGATGTGATGGAGCAATGAAATAGTCCTGGATGTCGATGTCTGGATTACCATGGCAACAATTCCACCATTTCTGTCTCCTCAGTTGACATGGATCCGGATCTGGACCCGGAGTCGCAGGACTACCTGGAGGCTCTGGCTCAGGCTACAGGAGATCTGGAGTTCTGTGTGAACCTGTGCAAGTCTCGTGTCATGATGGAGACCTGCTTCGACATTCTGGCGCCAACGTCCCCGGTGCAGGAGCTGGAGGTTTGATGAAGAAACCAGAGGAGACGTTTATTCATGATACCAGGAAGTGCCTTTAAAAAAATCTGATGGGTGCTGAGATCACGACTGTACCTGTTACAGCAAACCTGTTAGCAGATTTCTTTTGGAAAATAATAGTTATTTTGCATTGTTATGTAGTGTGTAGAAAAATAAGTAATTTTTTTTAAAAAAGGGAGAAAAAGCAATAAGGTAATTTATTGCCGATCCCAGACCTCCTGTGGAGCTGCCCATCTTTAGTTAACTCTCTGATTATTTATTTAACTGATTTATTTATAACCCTGACTGTTGTTATTATTAATATATTAATCGAAGTAAACCACTAAACCTGGTAAGTATCAGACCAAGAGATACTAGGATTCAAAGGTTAGTATAATCCTGATTAGTTAAACTCAGAATTGTTCAAGGAATTTATTTTAGTTTTTTAATTAAAAAAACAGACATCCAGCAGTAAGTGAATCCTGACCTTTAAAGCTGTTGTGTATCTGATACATGACATCTTATAATGAACAAATTCATCAGTTAATGAAACACTGATTCATTTCTTTGTCGCTGAGGCAGAACTCGTCTCTAAAGACTTGCAGTAATCTACGTCAGATGTTGCTCAATGAACCAAAAATAATCGATTAACAAAAGCTAAGATCGACTCGTGCTAGTGGTTTTTTCCCCCAAGTCTTTATTTTACTGATCATTTTTTAAAATTTGTATCCAAATTTAAAAATAAAAATCCCCATGGGAAAAGAGTCGGCAATTTATATTACAAAGCAGAGCACACAAACAAAGAAACAAAACAAAACAAACAACAAATACATTTTAATTTAAATTAAATCAAGGAAAGGAATTAATAAAAGGAAAGGGCAACAAACAAACAAACAAATAAATAAAATCAAACACTGTTTTAAAAAAAATCACATGAAATAAAATGTTACCAAATTTATTTTAAAAATTTAAATTGTAATCAATCATTATTTAAAAAAGTTATTTTTATTTAATGCTTTATTATTTCTGATTTGTTGCTAATTATTTACATTAATTTATGAGATTGATGATTCTTTTTATTTACAAATATGTAAAACCTTCTCAGTGTTTCAGCTTTATCTTTATATTGTACAGTTTTTTAACACTTTGTAAGAACATGTACAGAACCTTCCATATGCATCAGTACATAATTATAAATAAAAACAATTTTTCGACTTTGTATCTTAATGTTTGATTTTTTTATAATGATTATTTCTGTGGTTAATTAATGACTGCTATGAATTATTTTTTAAAAAGTGCATTCAAATACTAATAACTACTAACAATATTGCTATTACTACTATTACCATTATTACTACTACTATCACTGCTAATAATATTACTATTACTACTACTATGACTTGTATTACTACTACTACTACTACTACAGAAACTATTTGTACTACTATTACTACTATTACTACTACTACTATTACTACTACTGCTACTAGTATTACTAGTACTATTTGTACTACTGCTACTAGTACTACTACTATCACTACTACCAGCAGAGCAGAGGTGGTTTTGGGACTTGAACTCACACCCTTCTGATCAATAACCCATTACTGCTTAATCGGCTGTGACATGAAACGATCCAAAAATAATGAGGAAATTATAATTATAAAGCAGACTAAATACAAATATACGGTTATTTAATTAAAATATATTTATTTTTTCTGACTTACAATTTGTAGGTAATTAAAACCAAAATACAATATTTTCACTAAACCTACCAAGTATTTTTCAGGTGTAACTAAATGATTAGGTTGCAGTAAACATCACAGTATAATCCATATATAAATTACAGTAATTTAGTAATAAATAAATGCTCCATTATGAATAAATTAGACAAAATAAAAAAGTTGTCACAAAACCCTGACGTTTCATTATTTGTCTCAGTTTTCCCGAATCCATCCACGGTTAAAGCTGCACTTCAGCAGTGAGAAGTGTTTCCATTATGCTACACTCAGCTTACAGAAAGGAAAACCTGATTTACATATTGAACATTGTTCATTTGCATATGGAGTGTTTTTTCAGCCCGCCTGCTCTCACCTCTGCACTAACGTAATGAATAGTAATAAGGCATTATAAGATTGTGTTGCCTATGTCACCGTGCATGTTTTAGTATAATCCAGGGCACTTAGCCGTCTAGCAGGTCAGCAAACTGCTTAAACAATAAAGGGATTAAAACTGGAATAACACTTCATTTGAAGGGTGACTACACATGGGGTTAAAGCTTTAATACAGAAATGGTAAAGGGTTTGTTTAAGGCTTATGTCAAAACCTGTTAGCTGAATAAGATTTATGTAGTATTCAATGTTTTTTTAAAGAAAAGAAAGAAAGAAAATAAGGAGCCTTGATGCATTTATTAATCTGAATCTCCATAATATATTGCATTTATTCAGCTGTTTTTTTTGGCTCATATTATATAAACTTGGATTAACAAAAAAAAAAAAAAATATGTTACCAAAGTCCAGACAGGATTCCATTTCCCACAATCCACTGCAGCCTGTAAACATGGCCACCTTTACGTTCCTGAACACACCAGAGTCTTCATGTGCACATGCATACACACATCCACACATATACATGGGACTCATTACTCATTGCAACCGAACTCTTTGCGAACTAGTTTCACCTGTTCGTACCCGGCTGGGTTTGGTGATCACCTGACTGCCCACTGTTACTCCTCTTCTTCTTGTAGAGTTTTAGATAACACCCAGCTCTAAAGTCCAAAGTCCAGATGTTGAATCTGTTATATCCTGTATAATAATTTAATTCAATTCAATGCAAATCAATTTTATTTTGTGAAGTGAAAGAGAACGATTTGCCTACTGTGTTTGCACACAGACCTGTGGAATGTGACCTCCGTGGATTTTATTGTCATTTTAACCATATACAGTGTGTACAGAAACAAAGGACCAAAGTGTTACATAGAAAAACAAGCCTACACAATACAGCATAAAATACATGAGTGTAAAAATGTTTAACAATGCAAACAAATTTTTATTTATTTACTACACCAGAAACAGGAGAGAACCCTGAGGGATGCCTAGTTTTAAACACTTTATTATAAATAATTTCAGTGCACAATTAATCTCTAACTTATCCAGCTGCTGTTAGGTGTACCATATGGTGTTAGGTATGCAAGGCCATGAATAAAATGAAGCTGCACGAATATGACGAATATGCAGATGACACAATATCAGCAATAAGATATGGTTAGATAAGATGACTCGTCTAGTCAACAGCTGGCTGTAGGAACGGATCAGCCTCAAAAAATATTTGTTTGGTCACATACTTCCAGACTAGGGTGCGTTTCCCGTACAATGACAGAGACTAGCATTAAACTAACATGGTACGATGCATCGTTGAACTAACTAACATCTGAAACACGACAGTTTCCCAAAACTGTCATACTTTATACTATGTAGTTTGAACTACAATGGTTCCAGATATGTTTGGTTTGATTCTCACAGTGGGAAACGAACAAATCTTGTAATATGATGGCAAAATATGACAGTTGTGGTCGAAATCATGTAATTAATGTACAGTGCTCATACCTCAACATATTGTATTTAATATATAACAATAATTGTAGAATCGACCTTAAAATGTAATTAAAATATACATCACAAAACAATATAATACTAAATTTTTTTTCTTTGGAAGGAAAAATACAAAAACTATTCGCAAGCTCCATGCATTCATAGACACAAGAAAATATATAATAGGCGGAAAATACTGAGGATACATGAGGATTAATGAAACAATTTGACCTTAATTATTAATAGGACGGTCCGCCACACCGTGCTCCGATAGCGCACTGGGGTTATCCCGTGTATGTAATGCATCATTAAGTAATCTGGTGCCTTTAATACCACATAGGCAGGGGATCGAATCACTTAGTGATGTAAATGCTTTTTGTTTCTCGTTAATGTGTTTGTATTCGTATACGTATGTATTCGTTAATGACATGTATTCTGCAATTAGATTGCTCCAATGAGTGATGTGGCATGAGCTTTCAGATTTCCAGTTCTGGAGGACTACTTAGCGACAGCTCGAGAAATGAGTAAGGGATTTCTGCATTTTAATGTGAGGTGTATATTGGATGTATCTCACTGGGAACCCAGTATGTAAATATTCACCTACAATAAGGTTCACAGAAGAAGCACATATTCTCCATATTCAGAGTTAAGACAAGTTGCCTGACTGAATGATTTAACCTCACAGTTTTGAACAACATCCTTCACATACACAGCCTATCCTGCTCTCCCGGTTGCCCGAAATAATATTAAAAGAGCATAGTTTGGCGTATATTAAACAGCTGACACATGTGGGGTATAGTGATATTATATAATTAATATATATAATTAATCACAGATGACTGTGGTCTGATAATCTGTCCCATAATTCACCTGGAGCTGCGAAGGTGTTCAATCTGAAGAAGAAATATAGGGGAAAGTTGGGAGTTAGCTATTTACAATCAGAAAAAGAAACATAAAATATTATGATTATGTACAACCCCATGTAACATTACGAGTAATTTTGTGGAAAACGACACAGACAGATTTTAAATTCTGATTTTAAATTGTTAGCAACATAACAACAGTTTTTAAGGCTAGCCTGGTTGCTAAGGTAATTCTTGTAGCTGGCTAGTTAGCCAGCTAAGCTAGTTGTCATGCTAATAGTGAAGAAAATCAGCATGTTAAACATTATTGTGTGTTAAATTTCAGAGATTAATGTCTGCAGAGTTCGATTTACCTGCTCGTGTCTGAATGCAGACATGTCTGTGGTCATTTCAGTAGCTATTAGCACACTGCTCAGTGAGGCTTAATGAAGCGTTCAGTCTTTATAAACTGTTATGCAGAACAGTTATGAAGCACTTGAGTGAACTCCACAGTGGTGTGACATCATCCATCACGTGACGTTGGTAAGATGTCAGACGCAGTATGTCTGGGACTACATATGCATTCTACACACTCGTATACTATAAGAGCCCACAGCTGTCCAGGTCAAGCAGTGTGCACTGGATCTAGTCTATGACATTTTAAACACAACCTCAATCTTGACCATATCTTGTCTTGACCTCAACCAACTTATTACTCGATCTTGACTTAATTTTGACCTTCGACTTCCTTTGGACCTGGTCTAGATTTTTTCTTAACTTGACCTCAACCCTTTAAAACTGTGTCTAGACTTAATCTTGACTTGATCTTGAGATCTTAAGACATGGGCTGCGTCCGAAATGGCATACTTGTATACTACCTTCTAGCTTGGAGCGAGTATATACTAATTAATCACTAATCTAGTGTACAGTTCTAGTATGCGAGCATGCGGATGCACTTGATCCGCCATCGTACCAACAACCTGAAGACGTCACACTGTTCATTTGTAATTAAAAAATGTTTCTTAGCTCAGCCTGCACTGATAATCATAAACTCTCTACATCTCGTTTACAGATAAAACAGGCTCTTAGTTCGCTTGCAGTGCATTAGGGGATAGGTCAGGCTCGGATAGTGTGCTGGTGGAGCGTACTAGAAAATGGGAACCTTTCACATACTACCTGATACATACTAGTTATTCAGATGCACTACATAGTGTCGCATACTAGATTGGCATACTAACTAGTACGAGAGTATGTCGTTTCGGACGCACCCTTGGTCTCAGTTCGGTCATGACTTAAACTTAACCACCTTTAAATTCCTGTTTTGACTTAATTTTGACTTTTCAATTTAATTCAATTCAATTTTCTTTTTATAGCACTTTGGACATTGTCCCAAAGCAGCTTTACAGAAATAATAAAAAAAGGTTTATACATTTATAGAAATTTTTAACAATTTTATCCCTGATGAGAAGCCGGTGGTGACAGTGAGAAGGAAAAACTCCCTGAGATGACAAAAGGAAGAAACCTT